>JAAGAY010143845.1:3600-24009 GCA_011801015.1 Ardeotis arabs | reverse complement strand
TCCCGGGAGGGAGCCACAGGAACAGGAATGTTTCTTGTTTGTGCTGGCAGTTCTGTCCTGCAGGAACTACCCTTGGTAGTTCATCTAGGGAAGCTGCAATAAACAACAGAGACAGCGGTATTGACCTCCCTGGGAACCTGCAGAGTGTGGGAAATGATCTACTGCTGTGATTATCCCCTTGGTTACCTTTTGGGGAGGTCATGGGGTTGGAGGTGATCCCATTGCTTTCCTCTCTGTAGAAATGCTCTGCACCCTACAACCTCTGGGCCAGGATGGGAGATCCTCAGCCCCTTGGTGTCATGTTGTTCTGCTGCAGTGACAACACCCATCCCACTGCTCCTAGACAGCCCTTTCCCTGCGACTGCCTCCCCTGACAAATTAACACTCCTGATGTGTGGCTGATTGATTAGGCAAAAGCAATATAGAGACAACGCTTTACCAAGCTATTTAGACCAGATCACGAAAGCACAAACCCACTCAATTCTCAGAGCCGGAGAGGCCCAGCAGGACTACAGGGGAGGCTTAATACTCACACTAAAACACCCAGCGTGCAGCAGCTACATTATCTTTGCCTTACCTGCTGTTCCACTTGTGTCACTTTCTCTTCTCGAATCCCCGTGCCGACTTCCAGTTTCCTTCTACATCAAAGTTCAGCTCCTCATTTCATCTCCAAGGCCTCACGTGGCTCTGTGGGAGCTTGCTCCCTCCTTCCTCTCCCACCCTACTCACTGCTCACACAGCACATCTCCCTCTCCCTGGCCCCCCTCCATCTCCCTGCAGCAACCTCTCTGCTCCTTTCCCGCTGCCCTCTCCCCTCCTTTCACCGTACAACCTCGTTCACCTCCCTCGTGTCTGCCCTCAGGACTCATTTACTGCGGCTAGTCTTCCTGCGTTAATGACTTCCACTTCTCCTATGCCCTTGGCAAGCTTTGCCCCTTCTGACTATTAACTTTGTTTACCATATTACATCTTTAGAATGAGGAATGATTCAGAGATACCCAGCCAAAGCCAGGAGCAAACAAGACATGAACATGCCATAGCTCAGCTTGTGACCTTTCTCAGGCGCTTCCTCCCCTCATTCCAGCCTGCACGTCTCAGACCTAATCTTGTCCCTACTGGTTTCCCGCTGACCTCACCAGAAGCAGGATCCAGGCCTCGCAGTTGCTGCCTAACGGCTGCCGAGAGCCTCTTCTGAGGAGCTGAGCATCCTCCCTTGCTAGCGCCTCAAAGGCTGGGGTCTTTGTACTGTGAAATCCTGGGGGCAAGATTCTGCCTTTTTAGCTGCCGGTAAAATGCCGTGTACCCACGGTGGCATGTGGAAATCCATAATAATGCTTAACACTACGAGCAGACAGCATTAGCAGGGGAAGGCTTCCCCCTCCCACTCACCCTTTATCTATCTGTTTCTTTCCCGTTGTCAAAATTTAGCATCCTCCACTGAGAGGCTCTGTTTTGCTCTGATGCTTGGAAGGCATCCAGTCCCAGCTCGCTCGCTTTCCCTGCCAGTCTCCACAGGTATTCTGTACACAGGGCTTCCAGCTAGTTAAGAAATGCTCTCTCTTCTCCCCCGCTGCAGGGGAATCTCCAAGTGCCGGGGCTGTTACAGGATCCCAGTGGTTCAGCAAAGTCATTCATTCTTGCTCGGATGTATTAACCACCTCTGCTCCACGGCATGCCTTGAAGTGCACTACAGGAACAGAGGTGCCCTTCAGTAGGAATGGAGGGCAGCCCTGAAGAGGCATTTACACAACACATTTGTTATGTCAGGTCACAGAGGAAGCAAGAGGAAAACTTGCACAGTTTTGATCCTAGCTTGGCCAAAACTCATTTTGGTGTTTACTAATGGCGGCTCCAGGAGAGACAGTTTGCACCAGAGACTAATGCATAGGCTGAATTTCATGTTTGAGGTTGACATGACTCTAGTGTTGACTTGGCAAAACCAGAGCCACAGCCTGGCGAGCCTGTGCCGATCAAGAGGGCCAAGAGGACAAGGCCTTGGTGCACATTGTAGCTCAGAGGTTGGTTTTGAAGAAACAGATTGATAGACTGAGATGTGGCAACTGTGGGTAGAGTTAAGTGGACAAGTGGTCACCAAGGAACAGCTGGCCAGCTGTGTCTTCAGCAGCCACAGCTGTCTCAGGAGGACCCAAAGAGAAGCCGCAAACGTATGCTAAGTAAGGTGCATGGTAGCTGACATGAAGTCAGGTAGATGCATAGACCAGGCTGGAAAAACTTGGAGAGCTATTTTTCTGGCCCACAAAACTCTGAAATAATAAAGTTTCCTGTTCTGCACTGGGGTGGGACAAAGATGGTTTTCAAAAGCTTTTTTTTAGACCAAAACCACGAGTTAGATGCACTGAAATTGTCAGTAAGCCAATAGTTCAGGTGTTCACCTTATTCACTTGGGATTCAGGTGATCAGGTCAAAGTCTCTGTATCCCTCTGAGAAGTTTTCTTTGAAAAATTCTGACCAGCTTCAAGAGACAAAGTGGCAGTGGTTGTACCACAGGCAAAAAAAAAAGGGATTTACTCATGAAGAGACAAACACAAAGTGAGACTGAAATGCTGCCATTCCTTGATCTTGACACGTTTTCTGACTAGCAACTCCAGTTCAAAGGTAAGATAATGAGGTTAAGATCTAAGGTGCAGCACAACGTTCATTGTTGCTTCACAGACTGCCGTAGCTATAGCAGTAAATTAGAAACCGAGGAAGGGGCTGGAATTCCAGACCAGTGATTCCAGTGGAGAACTGGTAATTTTTTCAAGGAAGAGTGAGCAAATCTGGAAGGAGTTTGGGTTTTGGCGGTCTTTAGGAGACAAGTTCTTGTTTAACAGGCTTTAAAGGAGGGGAGTTTCAGTTCTGAGACCTACATTACCCCACATGTGGGGTTGGTGGGGAGGCACAGGTTGGTGTGAGAAGCTCTGATGGGCATGTCTGCAGGTAATACAATCCTGGCCACAGAAGGTGGCTTGGTACCCGGCTTGGACAGGATTCAAAACCCTGAAACGGCCTTTCAGGGTTCTGAGTGTAACTGGACCAGATCACATTAGAAATAATATTCCCTAGTCTAGTATTGTGAGTAAATTTTATCCCATTATGAATAGCCTCCTCCCCAGGTCACGAGAGTAATGTTATGTGTGGAGTAGCTGAAAACACTTCAGAGATTAGCCCTAGCACATTGCTCACACCTACAGACTCTTCTGTAATAAATTAGCGTGCTCAATGGATGAAAAAATATTGGTGCAGCAGCGCGGCTTGCAGTCAAGCGTCAAAGGGGTTATTATGACAGAGCAGCCATACCTGCTCCCCCGTACGCCTTCGCTGGCTGTGCCACAGGTAGTTTCATGCTCCTCATTCACAGCCTCCCCTCTCCACATCACCCTTCCCTCGCCGACCTCCGCTCGCCTTTCTTGCTGGCGTCGTCCCTAAACCTAGCATGCTTTTCCCCTCCGCCATGGTTTTCTTTTTGAAAGCTGGCACAGACGAGCGGGATACACACACAAACACAACCGTAAACGTCTCCTGATCCTGTGCTGCTATAAACCTCCCTCTTCCAAACACCCTGCTGGCACTGTTTGCTTGTTAAATAAGCCCAGCGCTGTGCTTAAGTCTAACTTTTGTTGTAAGTGCTTCAGGAGAGGGCCAAGTCACTTTGTTTCCTTATAAATCACTGGGGTACCTGCAATCCAGCGGAAGTAACAATAATAAAATTATGAATGTTCTAATAGCAGCCTGGAAAAGCTAACAGCACTTGCAAGGCTTGGCATTTGTTTTTTGCTCAGCTGCGTAAAAAGGGACCTAAAATCAAATCTGTGCAATATCTACTTTAACACCCGGTGTTTGCTGTGGATTATGAGGAAAGCGGCAAGTTGGAACAGCAGCAGCTCATCTGGAGGCATTGAGAGCCGTGGCATAGCTGTGCTAACGCAATTTGATCAGACTCTCACAGGCCCGCGACCCCGTTCAGCCCTGTGGGATACCAACTGTGTTTATCAATACTTTCTGAACTCCAGTGACCCAAGTCAAAAATAAGCATGTTGTTTGTTCTGTGTGTAACAAAGCAAACTCCATGTCTTGGCTCTTTAGCACACAGGGCTTTCCTGCAGCTTTCACAGACCAGTCAGGTTGTTACTCTGGGTATTTGCCCTGCCAGTGATTGCACCAAAATAATCCCAAGGAAGCAGGAGCCTAAAATTGTTTAGGACCTATACGTGCAACCCCCACAACTCTTCAAATCCTGAATCCCAGTATACATAGAAAATGCAAGAAACTATATTAAGCCATGTTTGGATTCTGCATTCGGGCTGATTGGGAAGGGTCTGTCCACACCCTGGGGACACTGCCAAGGCAGAGAGCTCCCCTTTTTGGGATAGCTGGGGACACCAGTGGTTTCCTCCCCAGCTGCCAGAGAGAAGGGGCTTGCTTGCTGTACATCAGGTCAGCCCTCCACTCTTCCTGTGCCATCTTCCCTCCGGTTTCTTACTCTTTAATGTTTAAGAAGAATTTGGGAGGCTTTGGATAATTTTGTGAGTGAGGACCAGCTCAGGAGTGGATTTACCAGGGGTAAGCATCCTAAAGGGGTCTGGCATACTCGTGTTCCCCTCATCCCAGGGTGCTTCCCAGAGCACAGCACTGGGTAGCCTTGGCCTGGCTGGGGAGCTGCTCTGGGCTGGGCTTCTCCCAAAACACCAGCACCGCAAGGCGAGACGTGACCACTGCTAGAGGAAACTGCAAAATTAGAAAGTCCTGACCTCTTCCTCAGTGGTTTCATTTTCTGGTTGTAGGTGATGCATTTCAGGGCATAAAGGGGACAGGGCAGAAAAGCTCCACGAGTGCATGGCCCTGCACGTTGCAGCTCCAGCCGAAGTGCTGCAGTCAGCAGGGCTCTCTGCCAAGGAAATCCTACGCCGAGTTCCCTCCTGGCCATCTCTTGTGGGCTGCCTGAAGGGACAGCAAAAATCCCAGCGCACTTTCCGAAGGGAGTAAGGGATAACCAATAGTCCCTGCCTGGGCAAAGCCATCTTCGCTCTCCGAGGGCAAAGCGTGTGCGAGCTCAGTGAGCACATAATGGCTGCCATGCTCGTCTGCGGAGCCACTGCGCTGGGGGATCTTTCTCAGTGTTGCATGAAGGGCTTTGGGTTCCCAGGGGTATAAAAAGTGCTAGAGAAAACCCTTCCTTTGTTTTATTTCCTTGCCTAAAATAAACTTCACATTCCTCTGCCAGGCTGGAATAGCCAAAGTCGGTTGTGCATCCCTGATGGAGCTGCTCACCCCGAATCAGGCGACCATGGCCGGACCCCCAGTTCTCACCCAGAGATCATTAAAGAAAGCAAGTGGTGCCTACATACCTCATTGTTTTCCCAGGGATGGGGAGGGCAGTAATGTGACAGGTCCTGAGGACCACTGGGGCAGAGTTACAGGTTTCCCATGGGAAGCCAGCCAAGGAACTCCCACGCCCTGCTATTCCCCAAAATTTCTACTGCTGGCTGTCAATTATGTTACAGATTTGACAACTCCCACTACAGGCTGATGATGTTGTGTGGGAGAACACAGGAGACTTGCTGAGACTGCCAAATTGCTAAACACATACGATGGGGGTCTTTCTCTTCCTCTATGTGTCTGAGCCTTGGAGGGAAAGGGGGAGGACAGCTTAAGTGGCGCAGAAGAGGGAGGATGAATTGAAAGCTGCCTGTGTCATTGACTTGCTCCATTCTTTCAATTATTTCCCTGGGGTTCTCGGGTATTTTTATTATTAATAACTAATAATAATTTTTATATAGCCCTTTGCATCCTGAAGGACCCTAAAGCACACCGCATACTTCATAAGCTAATTACCAGCTGTGAGCCTAATTCCTTTCTTGGTTGTGGCCACATCTGCTGAAGGAGCAGCTCAGAGTGACATTAGATTTACACCAGTTTAACTGAGGACAGCATTTCCCTATAGATCCAGCTGGATATGTCAGAGACAAATGCAGTGTGGAGTGGAGATGAAAGATTTGAATTGCCTTTTCTCCTCCTTTATAATTTAAAAATGACTAAGGAAATTGCATTCAAAAAGTCTTGTGAGCACAGCATTACAATTGCAAGATTCACAATTTGGAGTTTGGGAACAGCCAAGCCCAAGTTCCCACTGGGGTAGGGGCTCAGCCCACATCTGAACCAAGGCACTGTACAGCTTGTGGCTGCATCCCAGGCTGCACAGGCCATTTTTCATGGTGTAAGGAGGGCTGGTTTTCCCTCTTTTCTTTCCCGGTAAATTCATGCCTGTGCATGGTAACTTCCAATCACCTTGCCACTGACCCAAAACATGACCTATTCTACAAGATGAGCCTGGCCCTGTGCTTTGATGCCTGCTCACAGAGCAGCTCCACAGTTATATCTGAGATGAAAAATGCAGCCCAATAGGATGAGTGGAATTATATATTTTCTGGCACATGAATTTCCTCTGCGTACTTCTGGGGAGAGACTAACCCACATAAGCTCTGGGTCTTTGAGTTCAAGTTTGAGGTGGTTCGGTTCCTATGTCCTCATCTGGCTAGGATGTTGTTTACATGTTCTGATTTCTGAGAGTTTGATGTTGTAACCCTATATGCAAAACCTGTCCTAGTTACAATGTTGTTGCTGTGATAGGACAAAAAAATAAGAGAAGACAAGCAACAGTCCTTAAATACTCCCTTCATCCGATCCACCTCCTTCCCTCCAGGCTTACATTAGTATCTGCCTTCCTCTGACATCTGGCTGTGCAGCCGCGGATTGGGATTGCCTGTGGTAGCTATGGAGCGTCTCCTCTCCTCCCACACCTTATGCACATCATTTCCCTCTCACTGCAGATAATTGCATCACCCTCACTGTCACTCGGCTCACAGTTGTAGTGTCACATTTGACTCGTTACACACACACACAAATGTTCTTGCTACAAATTGCCAGATTTTTTTTTTTTAATCCTCTGTAATATCTTGATTTCTTTCACTTACCCTTTCTGTTTTGCTTGGACTTCTCTCCATGCCCTGATCAACTTCTGCCTTTACTTTTCCATCCTCCACTCCAGCACCTCCAGCACTGAAGTTGTGCTCCTGGAGTTTAAAACCCAACATCATGCTACAATATCTAAGCACAACTATTTACAAACCCTTTTCTCAATACTTTTTTCTGGTTCCCAGCTCATTTAAAGGCCAGTTCTGCCTCTTCTTGCAAGGCAAAGACAATAGCTTTTACCGACTCGGCTGATAGAACTTGAAAACTTTGCAATGGGGTTCATACGCCAGAAAGTTCATGGTTTTCCTACCTAAAGTGACACTAATCACTCTAACAGCTGTAGAAATAGTTTCTAACCTCTCTGCTGAAGAATCAGAGATATTGTCAGTGCTGTACACATTCACATAATCATGCAGGAAAATACCAGTTAGAAAAACCAAGTTATTTCATTTACATGCATAGGAAATCATAACATGCATTTGTTATATATGTATATATAAAACTATTTTCAATTCCAGGATGCCAGCTCAGCAGGGAAATGTGAGAAATAGAACATTAGGAGGAGAAAAGTTATCCACAGCTTTAGATTATTTAGATTACCCTAATACATTTTTGTGTTTAGTACTATTTGCAGAAGAAATTCAGCTCAGGTTTGGTTCTGGCAAAGTCTAGAAAATAGAGGCAATTTCTTACTGGGGGAGATGTTTGTACTGCATGCATGCAAAAAAAAAAGGATTTTTTGAATGATTTTTATTATTGCTGTGTTGAGGTTTTTCATTTGTAACTTGGACAGATGTCTAGCAGTCCCTGAAAACCAGCCATCTGCAATGTTTCAGCTTGTAAAGCTCAAACGTGCTGGATTTGTGTTTGCACCAAAATTCATTCAGGAGCCTTTGCCCAATTTTCCCAGCCAATCTAATTCTCTGCCTGTGACAAAGCATGGGAAAATTCAAGCCACTGTGAGGATATTTTTGAAAGTTACAACCCTGTAAAAAGAGGGTGTTTATAAATGGAAATCTTCATATAATCTTAATAATAGGTTTTGCTACCACTGTACCTCCACCCACGTAGAGGCATAGCAGTACCCGGCTCTGAGGCAGAGTCTATCGGCTACTTAGCAGGATGCAGCAGGGTTACGGAGCGGGGTGGGAATGCAAGGAGGCTGCTGCCTCCGAGGAAAAATGCAAAGCAATTCAAGGCTGAGAGCAGGTGCCGGGTCCGGCCGTAATGCAGCGCGATCCCCTTTCACTGCCACAGCTGCAGCGGCAGGCAGGCAGAGCGCTGCAGGGAGACCATGCGGGTAACGCCAGGACGCAATGGGGCTCTTCTGCACTCCCACACCACCAAGGCTTTACCAAGGAGGACCCAAGCCGCCTCCAGCGGCACACGTGGTGTCTTCTTCTGTCATTAGCCCCCTCTCCTTCGCTGGGTGACTGTCAAAGAAGGCTGCAGTGAGCAAGTGAGGAGTAAGAGCTGAAAAAGGCAGAACAGGAGCCTGATATTGGCTTGGATAGGACTTCTCCCCCCGGTGCTCAGTGGTCGTTCACTCTACCTCTCTCCTTCCACCTCATCTCCTCCTCAGTGCTACCCCATACTGACTTCTCCCACTTTTTTCTCCCCTACCCATCTATGCCTGCAATTCTTTTTCTATTTATTAACTATCTCCTGACTAAACTCCTCCCCCCAGAATTAGTATTATCAGACCATTTTACTGCTGGTCATTGCTAATGTGCTGTGATATACCCCTTCCTTCCTGCTCATCAAGGCACCAATGGTCTGTAAGGCAGTGTTTGTACCATTTTTACTGCATTAAACTCCCTTTATCATCTGATCCTTGGCAACAGCTGTAATAAACATGATTATTAATAATAAGGCGAGGAGAGCTGGTATAATGGTTCTACCTTGCAGGCAGGGGGGATATTCTTTCATAACTATAAGATCAATTTCTATTTTGCATCAGTTCTTTTACAAGCTTCTTCACCACGATATCTGAATGATTTCCAGTGGCACATTAAGTGATGGGGCTTGATATCAGTCACATGCGGTTTGTTCTTTTATCCTCTCCCCAGGGAGAGAATTATGTATGCAACATATTGGTTATGTTGCTAGGGTTTTGTCTGTGTTTTTTTTTTTTTAACATATGCACTGCTGCATGTTTATGTTGAAGAAGACCACATCAAAGTAGGCACATTTGGATGGGAAGGTGGCGAGATTTCTGATGGTCCTTTGTTCCCATGGGATCTCTGCTATTGTCCCAGACCCCATTTGCTGTCCTACTGAGCTTCATCTTGAAGTTCCTCTGTCCCTAGGAGAGCTGTGGACCCTTTGGTCTTAAAATTATTTGCCTGAGTCAAAAGGTATTGCCACTAGCACAGCATCCCTCACCGCTGTGCAGGGTCAAAGCTTCTGGAGCAGCACCTGCTCAAGCCCCAAAGCGACCATCCCTTGAGGCACAGTGGCTACGTTTGCTGGTATAACCCCACACCCTGTAACCAAGGCCTTTACATGTGTACTGAGGCACTTGAAAAGATGGCCTAATTTTTGTAAGGTGCTATACGGAGAGATTCCCTGAGAGGGATAATGAGCACTTCAGAAAAGCCAGCCTTTCTTTTGGGCACGTCAGCAGAGGAGGGCAAAAGCAGATGCCCGCAAGCACTGCCTGTGCTGCCTGGCACTATGCTCTCCATCGGCTCCAGATCCCCCAAAATGAGGAGTGTTCTCAAGCAGTTCATTCTTGGAAGGGTGGAGAGCAATCAAAATGCCTTTGAAGGGCTTTTCCTGTGCTTCCCTTGGCGCTTCATGAAACCTCACTCCTTCCTTTTGAAGTCATGTCAGGTTGGGCATTAACAACTCAGTGTCACTAGTGTCATTTTTTGACAGGGACGGCAGACCTCCTCTCCTGCTTTGAAAGCCCTTTGCCAATATGTGTAAGAAAGACATGCCAACAGTTTGCCACATAGCTGGGGAATTTTTCTTCCCAGCTCTGAGCCCACCTGGTACCAAACAGACTCCACTCAGAAACAGGGTCCTGGAGCAGCAAGAAATATTTGTGTTTGCGTCTGACTACCCGCCCTTCATGCACTGTTTCTCTCATTTCTTTCATGGGTAGATAGCAAATATTATTTCAAACTGCAATGAAGATTACTTCTAACACAGGAATTACAAGTGTGAATTTGGGAGAGCTTTCATGTGTGCACAGCCTTCGCATTTATCGGGGAGAAGGGCACATCAAAGATGAGCACACTACGTTTGAACTGGAAGGTGGGGAGAATTATCTGGCCCAAATGATCCAGTGTCTGATCACTTTCATATTTTTATTATAAATATCCTCAGGCTATTTCCCTGAGGCAAGGAAATACTGTTATTCCCATTTCACCAGAAAGAAGAGGGGGGTTAAGTGACTTGCCCAAAATTATACAAGGCGTGTGTGGCAGAAAGAGGTACTGAATCCTTGGCCAACACCAAGCCATCTTTCTGAGCTTTTAGAGACAACAGCTATATCCAGCCCCCTTTATTTATTTCTCTAGAAGCCATCATGCCAAAACCTCTGCTAAATTAGAGAGTGAGGCTGAAGGAAAGCTTTCAGTGGATTGCTTTTTTCCATAAATGGAAATATCACAAATCATTGTGGGAAAACAGGTCTTTCTGTTCTCATCCCTCTTTGTCTGCTTCTCTCCTCTTGGACGTCTTTTCCTCTGCCTCTGGCTCCCAGTTTTCAGATGTATAGTCCTGACCATTTAAAAGTGTTCCTACCCTGCAGGAAGGGAGTAGCTTTTCATTCTTTGGAATCTACTATTTTGTGATGGATTGCACTCTGCAGGCAAGCAGGACTTCTGAAAGAGACAGGGCTGCACAAAGCGGCACAAAAATAAACCGTATCACCAACAATACTGAGCCAGGTTCTCATCGGGGGTACTTCAGTCTGACTCTCGCTGCAGCAGAGCTGACGGCTGCCAGCTGTCCTGGACAGACAGTATGTACCCAAACGATGACCCGGCCAGATCGGAGGAGGTCTCTCTGAGGGCTGGACGCACTGTTAACGTTGATCTTCATGCATCTTAGACATTCGGTCCCTCTTGGCAGTATGGCAGGTTGTCTTTGCTCTTAATGCCCCAGCTGGGCAACATCTGTCCTGGCCCAGGCACTGGAGGGGTGCTTGTTGCACCAGTCCTAGCTCCTCTAGACTGCGTTTTCCAAAGCCTGGGGAGGTGATGAGCAAACGGTGGCAATCTCATCTAAGGACCCTAAGTAATACCCAGAGGGGACTTGAGGGCTGCTCTGTGATTTTCCACAGACCTGGGCGTCCCCAGCCTTTCTGCCCAGAGAAAACTCAGAGCTTCTTCCCACCTCCTTTGCAGCCTGCACATCCCAAATCCGGCTGCTCGAAGGATGCCCACACCGATATGCCAGGGAGAGGGAGGTGGCTGTGATGAATGAGAGATTCTGAGAAACAGGAGGAAGATCTGGTGGGTGAGCATGAGGAAGAGGACAAGGGGAGAGCTTGAACTGCACCGGGAGAGCTGCAGGGAGGAGGTGCAAGTGTGTGGCTTAAGTTTCTGAGAGGCACGCAGGAGAAGCCAGGGAGCTCCACACCTGCCTGTTTCAGGGTTCACAGCATGAAAGAGCTCAAGTCGGGAAGAACAGGAAGGGCAAAGGGACACAAGTGCAGAGGAGACATTGCTCTTACTCCCTTGAGGGGCTCTCAGAGCCCTACACGCCCTCCCAAATAATGATTTGCTCTTACTCAGGCATTTGGGACTATTAACTGTAGGGTGGCATATGTCTCCCTGGCTCCGGAAACGGCACGTGCAGCTCGAGAAAAGGCTGTTGTGTCAGACCTCGGCAGCGCTGCTGAGCGGCTCCATCCCCCTCCCCGCCTGTGGCCGCGGTGTTTCCACCAGCACAGGTGCCAGGGAGGCTGCCGCACCATCTCAGCAGGCCGCAGATGTCCATCAGAGAATCGCCGCGTGACCTTGGCCCAAGAAGTGACATCAAGGCCTTCCCCTCATTGAGCTGGTTTCTGAACCACCGCCATCCGTCGCTCACCTACTCCATGCTCCTGCACAGCCGCTGGCACCAGCGCACCCACACCGTGCCCTCTTTAACACGTCCCCGTATGGCATGAGGCAGAGGAGGGCTGTCACCCCCATTTTACAGGGTGAGGCTCCAAAGCAGAGAGAAGAAGTCATTTTAACAGCACGCCTGTAGCAGAGCAGAGAACAAGAACTGAATCTTGTTCTCTTATATTCCCAGTTACCACATTAATGACCTAAATTCTGCATTCTTTCCCCATCCATCACCCAGAGAAGCCAGGAGGCATTGGTGGAGAGGGTGTGGTAGCGCAGGCGAATAGGTACCATCCAGAGTCACGGTGCTCCATGCTGAGCATAGACAAAGCAGGAGCTAAAGTGGGACCAATGCTGCCTGCCCTGCCCTCGCGAACCCCGGCAGGGTTGAGCCGGGGAGCGGGATCAGCCTGGCGCAGTGTGCCAGCCTGCGGTGAAGGGCAGCTCCTCAATGCCACAGCATTTTAAGCAAGCCAACGCTGGATGCCTCAACAGCCAAGTACCCTGCTGAGCCACACCAGCAAGACCTTTCGCACCCTCACAGGAGCAGATTTTCCAGGAGCCTGCATGTCCTCTCACCCTGCCTAAGCAGCTGAACCTCTAACTAGCTATCCCACACAAGTCCAAAAGACACCCCGCACAAGATGCAGCATCTCCCCCAAGCAGCTTGATTCTTCACACAGGAATTAAACAGGCTCAAGTATAGCAAGAAATGGAGTAGGGGAGAGGTAGAAGACAGCAAGCAGGAAAAGGATGGCACAGAGGGAGGAAGCTTCCAGATGCAGTGCCTCTTCCCTCCCTGGCTGATTCCAAAGGAGGGGCTCTGGCCATGTGCCGGGAGCCTCACCTGGAAGGTGCACACAGGCTCTGCCTGCTCTCCCAGCAGGTACAGGAGCAGGCACTCAGTGTGCAGGATCTGCTGGGCAAGGAGCTGAAATCCAAGGCTGGAGACATCCCTGGTGCCTCAGAGAGCACTGTATGGCAGTCACCACAGGCAAAGGACCAGGGTGACGAGCTGGTGACGAGCTGCTCCTCTGTCATGGGCAGATGGCCCCAGGCAATCAGGGGCAAGCAAGAGAAAGGACCCCCTTCATGCTGTATCTGCCCTTCTCACAGGTATTTAAGTGGGCAAGCAGCAGGGTGGGAGTGTGGCAAAGGAATTTGCTTGTCTGTGAAGCTTTCCTTCCAGAAGAGACATGACTGAGAAGCAAACACTTCTTGAACAAAGTAACTGGATTGGAGATGGGTAATTAATAACTTCCTTTCATAGCTCACAGTTTCAATGTGGGAATAGCACTTCAGAAGTATATGGAGAGGCTTTGTTCCTACTTTCTTCTCCTATCACCTCTTACATGCACACACACCCCTCTCTGCTATGTCTAGCCTCTTCATGGAAGCTCTTTGAACTAGTAGTTAAAGGTAACAGGTATCTCAGAAGCAACAGCCACAAGCTGATGGATGTTGAAGGAGCCAAGCTTGGGGGCTGACCTAGAGGAACTCACCTACCTGCCTTCTGCAGCTATTTGCTTAGCACTGCCTCCCAGAGCATCCCAAACCTTGCTCCAGCAAGGCTTGGCCTCGAGAAGAAACTTGGGAGGAATCCTCTGAGCTTGGTCCTTCTTCCAGCTGTCCCCAAATACCTGAAACAGTATTGGAATTCAACTGGAATAGACCTTCCAAGACATGCCTCGTGGACCTGACATGGTCCCTGCAGGTCTCAGCCTGGGAGGGGTTGGCTTGGAGGAGCTCTGGGTTCCTTACAAACAACCCTTCCCAGAGGCAACAGCCACAAATGTGGTGCCTTCATTGTCCCTTCGCTCTGCTCACCCATCAGGTCCAGTGGCTGGGCTCAGGGCCAGGGTGGCAGGTGGCTTTCTCAGGTTGCCACAGCACTTGTCACTCCCCAGACTCAGGCTACAAACTCCCTTGATAAGGGCTTAGTCAGCCTGAACCACCTTGATGGCCGACCTCTAGTGAGGAGGCCCATGGGATTACCATGCCCTGCCACGCACCTCATGTGGACAGTGCATTCCTCCTTTCTGGACAGATTATGCCCATCAATTCTGTGTTAATGGCCAGCCAGTGGAAGAGTCCAGAGAGAAATGTAGGGAAAGCAGGAGAAAAAGTTTGGGGGAACCCCAGGAGGTATAACGATGTTGCCTTCCACATGGGCACCCCTGTACAAGTGTGAACAACATGATCCTTGGAGATACTAGTCAGCTAGTGGTCATGATGATGATGTGGCTTAAGGATTACCTCTCTGGAGTGGTATTGCTGATTTCAGGAGGAGAGTGACATGAATGACAAAAATAAGAGCTTGGTACACATCTCAGATGACAAAAGACTGGGAAGATGTCACTGGTCTCCTGCTGGGATGGCTTTGCTGGTTGGGGAGTTTGTGAAAGAGGGTGCCCCATGACTAAAGCTGGCAGAAAGTCCCGTACATAAATCAGCCTGACGAAACTGAGGGTGACCAGCCCAGCTTCCCTTACTTATGGAAGATTTTGCTTCTCCGGTGCAAAGGGTGTTTTGCTGCCGAGCTGCATACACACACTTGCACCAAGCTTCTTGTAGACTTTGTGAAAGGACACAAGAGGACGCCTGATGAAGGTATGCAAAACCAAGCAGTCGTACAGAGAAAGTAGATTGGGAGCTTTTGTTCTTCTCATACCGCATTAGAACAATGGGATGTAACCCGCCCATGAAATGAACAGGCTGCAAATTCACAGCTGAGAGAAACAAACACTTTTCTAACCAAACCTGATCACGCTGCCATACGCAGCACTGCTGGGATCCACTGAGGCCACGCCAGGTGAAATGCAAGTGGAGAGTGGGCGTTACCATAAACGTGCAAACATCCATGGTTACATTGGTCAATGTTAAGGGAAGGGTCCCTGATTCTTGTGCTCTGCAGCTTGAGCTAGCCTCTGGCTCCTCTTCCCACCCCACCTCCCTCAGAGGTGGGCAGCACTCTCCTGTCCATCTGCAGCAGCAATCATACCTGCTGGCCAAAGCCTCTGGTGCTCTACACCATTGCGCAAGGGGTGCTGGGTTAGGTAGGCATCAGGCTGGATCCACCTGGCAAATCCCACATTTCTGTAAAAATAAGAGGCAGATTCATGTGGGACTGTGTGAGGAGAGTACCTGGGTATTTAATGGGCATCTGTACATGAGTGAGGATGGTGCCCAGGAGGAAGGCAGGGCGGGTGCAAAGACCAACGCAGAAGGCAGCTGTTCCTGGGAGGCGGGTTTTGGTGTTCTCATTTGTTCTTTTTTTCTCTTGTTCCCTAGGGAATTTTAAAGGTCTGTGTAAGCAAATCGATCACTTCCCTGAGGATGCAGATTATGAAGCCGATACAGCAGAATATTTCCTCCGTAAGTCCACAGGCTCTTCTCCTTGCAACAGCTCGTAGGTGCTAGCGTCGGTTACGTTTTGCTTTCTGAAGGTAGCATGGTGGAGATGCTGTGCCCTGTGAGCCTCAGTGGGCCAGAGAAGGCAACCTCAGAGCCTTGCCACCCACCAAAAAAAGACCCCACTTTCACGTCTCTGGGGCCCTGCCCAAAAGACAGTGCAAGTTTTGAACTTATAGTAACAAACAGTGGCATTTTTTATTAATGGCAATTAATTACAATATATATCCAGAGTCTTAATTCAAATCCATTGGAGAGCTGCTGAGTGGGCACAAGGTCAGGACTGGGCTACTTGGAGCAGTGTGAGTGTGTGTTTGTGTGTGTGTGTGTGCTCCTAAAGCAGAGGAAGTTTATATTTCCTTACCTGATACTCCAGTTGCAACAGATTTAAGAAATTAGCTGGATTGTGTCTGAGAAGTGCCTATTTCTGTCTTCACCTTTCCCCAAACATCACTTGCCTACAGAGGCTGCAGATCTGGTCTTTGCTGGTCTTTGCTAGTTTTAGCGACTTTAGCGATGGGAATAGGAAGCAGGAATAAGGACAGTCAGAGCCCTTTGAAGAAAAGACCTGGTGCTCACCTGGAGGTGCTGTACCCCAGGCACATGGCATCTCCATAAGGAAACCTAACCTGAGCTCCAAGCCCAGCCGGGAACGTGTGGATGAAGCTCACATCACTTTGTATGTGGGGACAGGGAAGGCAGCCTGGCCATCAGGGCAGATACACATCATGTGTTGCCCTCCCTGATCACAAGTCGTCATTTCCACCTGCACCAGAAGCAGGAGTTTGCGTTTCCTGTGGCACAGCAGAACAGGGATCTTGGGTCCTCCTCTTAGGTCCCCACCTTCCTATCCTACCCTCCCTCCACAAGCCAAACACCTTTTGACATCAGGAGAAGAGATCTTCTCCCTTCAGAAATCTGAGATAAGAGCTTTTGACCTCCCAAGGTTAAGCATCAGAGGTCTCCAACAGCCTGAGTCTTTCAGAATTGCTCCTTGTCATCTGGGCATGCTCCAAGCCAGATGTGGAGACCCAGCCCTGCAGCAGAGATGAGAGAGATAATTTAAGCTTTGTGAGGCTCATTTGTATGTGAAAAGAGGCAGATCTTATGCTGCTTCCTCTTCGTTTCTCAAACAGTTCTTCATCCACTGTAAATTGTAAATAACACAGGGAGATTGCTTCTTCCATATGCCTTTCTGCAGCATCGGTCTCTGAATCGTTGCGTGGCCCCAGAACAGCAGAGATGAAGACTGGGGTTTGATCCATTTTGGCACAGTGGCTCTGCAGGCTGCCTCTAAGGGCAAACCAGCTCTTGCAGAGTTGTTTGGGAGTGACGAAGCTGCTTGCAGCATCAGCTGCACTTCAGAAAGAAGAGCCGGGGGATGGGGTGAACATCTCAAGAAGGGTGGGTCTTTTCCCTCAGAGGGAACAAGATCTGAAGACAAAAATTGGCCTAATGTCAAGACATGACAGTGTCCCCAGAGCAGACTTTTCTTAAGAAAGAACCAGGTTCAAAGAGGGATTTGGCAAGTCAATAAAGGACTACTTGGGTCACTCCTGAGGGATGTGGATTTTCTGCTGGCTTAGACCTGACTGGAAAGGGACCCCACTGAACAGCTTCTTCCCAGGACTTCTGCCAAATCAGGGTCCCTGGGTGCTCTGCATGGACGATGCCTGGTGGTACTGGCAAGAACAGCTATGAAGTTGTTTGTTAGTATCACACCAGGCAATTCCCTCATTCAGGGGACCAGGATGATTGTGGGGCAGTGTCCATGGCCTGGCTAGAAGGGCTCAGACCTTATTTCTGCCAGTCATCCACATAAAGTGTCTTAGGCTCCTTGAAATCAAATGCTTGTTGTCAGAGAGGAAGCAGAAGCATCCCTGTGTTTCTTTGCTAGAAGACACTTGAGTTAGATAGTAGACAGATGATACAAGGGACCATTCAAACACTATCATGAGTCCCCTTCTCTTTAGACCAAAAGCTCTGGACCCAGGAAGACCAGATAAGATTCTGCCCCTCTCTTGCTGGCATGGTCCTCCTGAGGGACAGCAAGCAGGGGTTGAGCGAGGGTGCTGTCCTCCCCCATCACATAATGCCCTCAGCTCCCATGCCAGCCAGCAACTTTGTGTTCTCCCAACAGATGTGAATTTCAGGATTAAGACCCAGATAAAACTGATGTGGTCAGAGCCAGGCCGTGGGATTGACTGAGCATCCCTCTAGAAACCCTCTGAATAGCAGATGTCTGCTTGATGTTTGCTTACCGCCATTTAAGCTTCGCATTGTCAAATCCTGCCTTGCTTTCCAGAAGCTATTAAGATGGTTATTATCACTATCCTGTTCCCTGAAACACAGCCAGAAAGAACTGGAAAGCAAGCAAGAGCAGTTTCTCCCTGTCTTTCGCATTCCCCATGCACAGGCAGTGGGCTAGGACGCTCCCTCAAACAGCTGACTGCTTGTGCCTGGTAGGACCCCAATGCCAACAGGGTCTTTGAAGCACGGTCTCTGCTCGCTTAGGAAAAAGTCCTGCGCTTGCTTCAGTAGAGTTCATTCTTACAGGCAAGGAAGGATTAGCTTTCATCCTCCGTTCCAGATCTTTGCTCCACAAGCAGAACTGCACCAGCCCGTCTGATACCCTTCTTTATCAAGGAGGTTTCATTTCACACTTTAACAGTTTATTTTCTCTCAGGAAGGGAGGAGGGAAGGCCTTCCTAGTTAAAAAATACAAATACTGGCAACACGAACTCAGGCAGACCGTTGGTACCCACCAAACAGCCCACGAGCAGTGTGTGCGTGCATGCATGTGTGCGTGGGTGGTGTGTATACACAGTCCTGGCCTTTTGCTGCATGAATAAAAGAGAGGCCCCCCCCCAGAAGCTTTGGGGTATGTTTTGCATGCCCGTATGAGCACATACGTGCATCTGTGCCATTGCCCTCTGCTGGCTGAACTCTGCCCGTATCGATCGATGGAGAGGGTGCGTGTGTGGGAGCTGGCACATCCAAACCCATCACTGCCCTTTGGAAGGAGCCCAGTTGTTTAATCACTAGGATAAGCCCTGTGTTTCAGCATACGGGGCTAGGACTTTCACTCCTCAATCCTCACTGCAGCTGCAAAGCAATGCACGGCACTAGGAGCTCTTTCCCAGCCCTTAAAAAAACAAAAAAAAATCTAAATTCTCCTTGAGATGCTCGTGCCCTTTCGGGAGGATTTGAGATTGAGTAGCTCTGCGGGAAGCATTTGGGTTGCTGCTCTTTGAAGAGCGGGCTCGAGCAGCAGCGCCTCACAGGAGAAGCTGGATGGTGCTGGGGCTCTCCCTCCAGCCCGTAATCCCCCTCAAAACCAGAGAAAAAGACAGTGTGAGGAGAAACAGGCAGCATGGGCAGGCTCCCAGCTCAG
This sequence comes from Ardeotis arabs, assembly GCA_011801015.1. Classification (NCBI taxonomy): domain Eukaryota; kingdom Metazoa; phylum Chordata; class Aves; order Otidiformes; family Otididae; genus Ardeotis; species Ardeotis arabs. The sequence continues at coordinate 5,163 of JAAGAY010143845.1, read as the reverse complement.
CCCCTGGCCCCCCAGCCCCCTCCGCTTCCCCATGCCGGGCTACCGGCTTCACAGCAGCATCAGTGGCCAGGGCACAGAAGAGCTGCTTGGGACTGCTTTCTTTTTTCTAACACACTTTGTTTCTCTCTCCCTCCCTCTGTCCCCCAATGCTTTTATCTCTCCTTGAATTACTCCCGCCCCACATGTTGCCCTCCATCTCTCCTCTTTGCCCCCACCCACGAAAACGTGCTCGCGTCCCCTGGCACCGTTTCCATGCCCCTTTTTCCTCTCTCTCACACCTGCGCTGTTCTTTCTGCCCCTCTCTTCTCCACAGGGGCTGTTAGAGCCTCTAGTATTTTCCCGATCCTGAGTGTGATTCTGCTTTTCATGGGTGGACTCTGCATTGCAGCCAGCGAGTTCTACAAAACCCGACACAACATCATCCTTAGTGCCGGCATCTTCTTCGTGTCCGCAGGTAAAGGGATGCACAGGGCCTGACACCCCAGAGATGGGCTCCGGGGGGATGGGAGGGGGGCTGCCCAGCTGCAGGGGCACGTGTGCCTAGGCAGGAGTGCGTGTGTTTCCCAGCCCTGATGAGGCTTATTCGGGGTGAAAGCAGCCTCCCAAGGATGCCTCTTCGCCCTGCCCGCTCGCCTGGCAGAGGCAGGCAGCAGTGCCCTGCAGGCAGGGGCTTTCCTGCTGCTTGGGAGCTGCTGGAGGGAGAGGGTTTCCCTGCCTCCGGAATCTCTCAGGGATCAGCCGGGAGTGCAGCCCAGGGATGCAGCAGGCACACGAAGCGGGTCTTGCCCGGGTTTCCCAAGGAAAGCTGCCCACCAGGAGGGGATGGGTGGCTGGGGGCCCTCCCGTCCCCACGTCCCAGTGGCAGGGGCTCAACCCCACGGCCCCACCACCGCCATGTGCGACTCTCCTGACATCTCCCTCTCTCTCCCCCGCCGGCTGACTGTCAGGTCTGAGTAATATAATTGGCATCATCGTATACATATCAGCCAACGCTGGAGACCCCTCCAAGAGCGACTCCAAGAAGAACAGCTACTCCTACGGCTGGTCCTTCTACTTCGGGGCCCTGTCCTTCATTATAGCTGAGATGGTGGGAGTGCTGGCCGTCCACATGTTCATAGACCGGCACAAACAGCTGCGTGCCAACGCTCGTGCCACGGACTACCTCCAGTCCTCCGCCATCACCCGCATCCCCAGCTACCGGTACCGCTATCAGAGACGCAGCCGCTCCAGCTCCCGCTCCACCGAGCCTTCACACTCCAGGGATGCCTCTCCTGTCGGGATCAAAGGGTTCAACACCCTCCCATCAACAGAGATCTCGATGTACACCCTGACCAGGGACCCGCTGAAGGCAACTACCACCCCCACCGCCACCTACAACTCCGACAGGGATAACAGTTTCCTCCAGGTTCACAACTGTATCCAGAAAGAGAACAAGGACTCTATCCACACCAACACAGCCAATCGCCGGACCACCCCGGTATGAAGCCGTCGCCAGGAGCTGAAAATGGGGCAGGAGCGGGCAGGAGGAGACGGGGTGGGCTGCAGGGTGGGGAGGGTGGAAGG
>JAAGAY010143844.1:0-51590 GCA_011801015.1 Ardeotis arabs | reverse complement strand
GGTAAACGTAGTACAAATACACAATATACAATATGCAGTAAACATACACCAATCAGCTTCGGAGAGGAAAGATAATCACAAACACAAGGTTTGGTATGGGAATTTCAAAACTGTTCCTACTGAGGAAAACTCAAGCAGTGACAAGCACCACAAGCTCGAGAGCTCTGTTCCAATAAACACGAGTGGGCTGGCTGTAGGCTTGCATGAAAGTACACCCTTGGCAACTTGGTTGGAAATTTCAGAGTCAAAACCCCTTCCTGCTTGGTAAAAGTCATCAAAACTCATTCTTTTCAACTTTTAAACATCTTTATTACATGTTCCTGCATCAAATATCAATTGAAAAAGTTAAGAAAAAATTGACAACAAGTATGTAAAAGTTGAAAGATCAGCATCCAGAATAACAACCATTTTGTCTTCCCTCCTCCTCCTGTCACATCCTCGGCTACAACAAGGTGGCCCACAAAGTTCCCTTGGTGAGCTACACCCAGGCATTGCTCTTCTGAATGCAACGCAGCTGCTTCTCTGCCAGGAAAGCAGCAGGCTAGTCAGACTATGCTGAGCTAACAAGGCCACACAAAACAGTCTCACTTCAAACCTCTGTTTCTTTCTCAGTACAGATAAGTCTCACATTAGGAGAGCATTACTCTAAGACAGGACCTACACACTAGTAACCTTGAACCTCTTTCAACAGAAGACACCCTCACAGTAGCAATGAACCCAGCTTGTAAGGAAAAGCAGGCTCTAAAGGCAAGGGAGTAGAAATATAACTGATATCAGTAATAACCTGTAGCAATTTGTTTGTTGGATGTCAATGTGACAAACTTCACGTAGACTTAACTGTTCCTAAAGAAGTGGTGATGAGTCTGAAGTCTGTTGAGGTCATAATGCACTTCAAGATAAGCACACGGAATCCTATTCTTGGGAATCTCTAAGTATCTTCAGGAAAACTTATTTTTCTAGTATCACACAGTAGCCATAATTATTTTTCGAAAACAGCACAATTAACCATCAGGAAAAAAAAGTCTTGTCCAAGTTAAGGAAAGTAAAAGTTAGCATAAACTTCAGCAAGTTAAATGTAAAGCTACCAGTAAAACTAATTGAGAAATTTGGTGGAGAAACCTGCTAAGAAATTTCAAAATGCATCAGAAGTAGAAAGCTTGTAAAAATTGGTGAGGACAATGGATCAAATGAGAATAAAGGTTAAATGATCACTCAAAGAAAACTAATCAAGAGCTCCAGTAAGAGCTCTTGATTAAAAAACCCAGTGAGAATTCTGTACGTTATTTTTCCCAAGAAAGGGGCCTGGGAAAGTTCCCAGAACAAAACTGTATTTTGAAGGGGAAGACACAGATCTCACAAAATGAAAATGAAAGTATCAAACTACCAGGAACAGACAGTATTATTCTGAGAGTTCTGAGTAAAAAAAAAAATATTAAGTTAGAGAGCCACAAATAGTGGTTTTCACTTTCTGCCTCTGGAGATAACAGCAAGTTACTGGAAGATGGACAAATGTTTCATCTGTTTTTAAAGACCACTGAAGCTACTCAGAATTTTTGCTCTACCTGTAGCAAACTTATAGAAAATGTCAAATTACAGAACTAGTAAGCCTACAGATAAATGAATTATACTGGAAAAGAATCAGACAGACTTCTCTACAGCAAGACCATAAGTCACTCATCTATTAACAAGTCTTTAACAAAAGCAAATGGATGTTCTCAATACAACAACATAGTTCCCTTTTCAAAGAAATCTTTTAGTAGGAACATTCACTAAAAAAAAACCAACAAAAAAACCCCTCAATTAAACTAAATTGTCATGGTATAGGATAATAGTTCTCTTCCGGACTAATGAATGATTTTTAGAAATAGGAATAAAGGGTTAGTTTTCCCCAATGGAGGCAGATTAGAAACATTTTTCACAAAGTTCTCTGCTGGGATCTGGATGTGTAGAAGAGGCTGATTGACTTAGGGGTTTCCGTTTCGTTTTCTACAGACAATTTCTGAACATATCAAAAAAGTTCAAGTGTGAATTGGTCAAGTCTATGGAAGCTAAAGTATTTGGAACAGCCAATTCTAGTCTTTTGTGACAGTACATGAAGGGGTGTCGGAATATCAAGTAATTGTGTAACAAAGCATCACATGATTGCTGAGAAGCAGAAACTAAAGTACATGAGAAAAAAAAATTCTAAAGACGCATATGCAATAACAGACTACATTGTTACCACTCAAGAAAGAGAATTTGAAATATGTTTCACTTTAATGTGCAGTAACTACAGAAAAGAAAAAATCCAAATGCTCAAAATTATTAGGAAAGGAACTGGGAGGTACACGTGTACTGTAAGATTTGCCATTGTGGTCCCTGCAGTTCAAAAAGAGATACATTTGAACAAAAAGTCACAGAGAGAAACAACAATATTCAGATGCTTGGAAGAACTTCTGTACAATGAAAGATTGTATCAGAGGAGTTTCTCCATCTTGGAAAAAATACGCTCTAGGACCGGAATTGAACGGACATCTACATACTTACAAACAGAATCAGTAATAGACATATAGAATACTTCATTATTTCTCATGAAAATTAAATAGAGCGTATTATAAAAAAAGATCATGTCTAAGTATAAAATACATGGAAGTCTTTCACAAAACACAGTGAAACTGCAGAACACACTGCCATTGATCGTTATGAGGGACAAAAGAATAATGGGCTCAAACTTTCAGACAATGAAATGGGGGAGAAGCTCCTGAGGAACCAGGATGCTCATTAGCCCAAATGTACCCTATCATTCTGGAAGCCTCAAACTCGGAGTAGCACATGCCAGTGTATCTACCAACACAAGTGACAGTGTGTCATCCCGTGATATCTTACACTTCTTCCCAAACTATCCAGTGCTGATTCCTGTTGCATTCTTGATGAAATTGTATTCTATTCCCGGGTATCAATATTTCTGTTGCTATTCAATGTAGGTATCATAAGAGCCTCAGGAAGCCAAGACACTGTTTTCAGTATCTTTCCATAACCCCTGTGTGACTGTGGAAAGTAGCTCAACTACTGATAGCATAACGTTTCTAGTTGTAACAGAATTAATAGATCTAAACCTATTTGTCTGTTATGCTGCTATAACTGATGTTTAAAACATAGCCTTCCAAAACTCACCAAGTTGTGGAAGGCAAATGCAGGGACTGGGAGAATGAAGAACTGCCCACTGTACTTGAAGAGCAGGTTCGGCAACATCTAAGGAACCTGAAGGTACACATGGGACCCAATGAGATGCATCCGCGGGTCCTGAGGGAACTGGTGGAGGAAGTTGCCAAGCCACTGGCCAATTATATTTGAGAAGTCATGGCAGCCTGGTGAGGCTCCCAATGACTGGAAGATGGGTAACATAACCCCCATTTCCAAAAAGGGGAACAAGGAACACCTGGGCAACTACAGGCCAGTCAGCCTCACCTCTGTGCCTGGCAACGTCATGGAGCAGATTCTCCTGGAAACCATGCTAAGGCACATGGAGAGCAAGGAGGTGGTTGGTGACAGCCAACATGGCTTCACCAAGGGCAGATCGTGCCTGACCAATTTGATGGCCTTCTATGATGGGGTAACAGCATCAGTGGACAAGGGATGAGCAACTGATGTCGTCTACCTGGACTTGTGCAAGGCATTTGACACTGTCTGTTCCGCATGACATCCTTCTCTCTAAACTGGAGAGACATGGGTTTGATGGACACACCACTCTGTGGATAAGGAATTGACTGGCTGACCACACTCAGAGAGTGGTGGTCAACAGCTCAATGTCCAAGTGGAGACCGGTCAGGAGTGGCATCCCTCAGGGGTCCGTGTTGGGCCCAGCCCTGTTCAACATCTTTGTTGGTGACATGGACAGTGGGATAGAGTGCACCTTCAGCAAGTTCACTGACAACACCAAGCTGTGTGGTGCTGTCGACACGCTAGAAGGGAGGGATGCCATCCAGAGGGACCTTGACAGGCTGGAGAGGTGGGCCCATGCAGACCTCATGAAGTTCAACCAGGCCAAGTGCAAGGTCCTGCACGTGTGTCAGGACAATATCCCAGGCATAAATACAGAGAGGGTGAAGAATGGATTAAGAGCAGCCCTGAGGAGAAGGACTTGGGTGTGCTGGTGGAAAAGAAGCTCAACATGAGCTGACAATGCATGCTTGCGGCCCAGAAGGCCAACCACATCCTGGGCTGCATCAAGAGGAGCATGGCCAGCAAGTTGGGGGAGGTGATTCTGCCTGTCTACTCCACTCTCGTGAGACCTTGGCCTGAAGTGCTCAATCCAGCTCTGGAGCCCCCAACATAAGAAGGACATGGACCAGTTGGAGAGGGTCCAGAGGAGGGCACATAGTTGACCAGAGGGCTGGAGCACCTCTCCTATGAGGACAGGCTGAGAGAGTTGGGGCTGTTCAGTCTGGAAAAGAGAAGGCTCCCGGGAGACCTTATAGCAGCCTTCCAGTACCTAAAGGGAGCCTACAAGAAAGACGGGGAGAGGCTGTTCAGTAGGGCCTGTTGTGACAGGACTAGGGGTAATGGTTTTAAAATAGAGGGAGATAGATTCAGATTAGATATTAGGAAAAAAATTTTTATAATGAGAGTGGTAGAATACTGGAACAGGTTGCCCAGAGAGGTGGTGGAAGCCCCATCCCTGGAAACGTTCTAGGCCAGGTTGGATGAGGCTCTGAGCAACCTGATCTGGTTAGAGATGTGCCTGCTCCTTGCAGGGGGGTTGGACTAGATGACCTTTAAAGGTCCCTTCCTACCCTAACCGTTCTATGATTCTAAGTGAAGGTAACACATACACACTAAAAAGAATACAACCTTGCAAATAATTTATAGTCAGCTTCTTGCCACTAGGTTGAAATCTAAACAGCAAGTCAACCTAAAACTGTCTCAGTAGAAAGCATGTCTTACCTGCACTCTCTTACTGCTGTTTGAAACATGGAAGTTCACTTTGCAAATCTTGTTTATACATTTCTAGATTGAAGTTTAAGTTACGTAATTTGCTTTCTCCTCTCACTCGGGATCAGCGCTCGCATAGAGAACAAGCTCACCCTCCCAAACAAGAAAATCTGAAGAAGAGGGTAACTCATATTAAAACAAACCACTAGATGACTCAGGCCCACTCCATTCTTACTTCATTCAGTGCAAGACATAAAATACTGTGAAACTAAAATTGAAAAGATATGTTGTTTTCTTCTACAATTAAAACTGATAATCTGAACAGACAAGAGTCATTAAATTTCTTTCTTTGAACACACTTCAGAAACCACTACTGTATTTAATCCCTATTATAACGAAGGTTTCCACTGTAGTATTGCTTTTGCAACCCACAAGTAAGTTATCATCCATAATAGGTAAAATAATGTACATAAATATGCTGTTACCTAACTCATCACAGTAAATTAATACTTTAAAAGGAAATCTTATAAGCACTATCATATCTCAGACATAAGGGTGTGCATATGCTGTAATAATGACACACCTTAATAATACAAGAAGTATGTCATTATTATCCCATACTACACGCCTTAAAAGGCTTCAGTATAGATCATGTCTATGGATGCAACAAATGAAATTAGGACACTTAGAGAAGATGTATATTGAGTGGCTGATAATCTCAAAATGTTTCATCACAAAACCCACATGCCACTCAATATTCCTGCTCAGGTAATGATTTCTAACAATTTTTTTCATCATCATCACATTAGAAGTACAAACTGTTAAAGAATACTTATGTCCATAAATGCACTGGCAGTTCCTACAAAAGCAGGCTAAAAGAGGAAGGAGAATCAGTAAAAAGAATATCTTGCTTTCTGGAATTTTGAAGTGTTCTTGCAAGCTTAATGGTGAGTTTTGAAAGACAAGGTGCAGCTAAAATCTTTAAATAGGCTCTTAGGTTTTTTGCTCAAACTGTTTCTGCCTCTCGATTTTAAACAACCCAATAAATGGTTTAATAAAGCCAACCCACTTCAGTTATCTCTATTAATTCACAGTCTGAACTCAGGGACTGAGTAGTTAAGTGGTTTTAGCTGAACACCACCACTATACTACTTGCAGTCTAAAGCCAAAGTCAGCACAAAAATCCAACATTCAATTACATTTTCCTTAATTGTATCATTGTTGACCTTGGAAGTAAACTGAAACATTTTGGAAAACTTATTATTGAACACTTAACTGAATACTATCTACTTAGCCTTTGCCATTCAAAATACAAACAAAATTATGTTTCTGGCAGCCAGAACAAACAAAATTTAACGCTGATATGTCTCCATCTTAAATCCAACTGAAATGTATTTAAATATTTATTAATCACATATGATTCCACTGAATTTATTGCTGCAATACGTTTTCTCAGGCACACTCAAAAATAAGTATGCCTCTTCAGCTGAGGCATACTATTACAAAAAAACTAACATCAACAATCTTTCAAATCTGATCAAACTTGACAAAATTATTGTTCTTTAATGGATTTACATTCATTCAATATATTTTTGGTTCTATAAATTGGAAACAGTTTCTCAATTCATGTGAAGTTTTCACAACTGTATTACCCAAGAACAAAGAAAATTGTAGATATTAATTTATTACAATACTCCCAGTTTTCCAACTACACAGTTGGAAACGCTGCTAATCTTTTATATGAAAGATATTCAGACCAAAACACATCCTTTTAAGTCATAGTATTGATCAACGGGGAAAAATAAACAAATCTTGAATTTCAAAAAAGAAAACTTTGAAGAGATGCTTATAGAAATGCTTCAGTCATAACCAAAAACAGCAAGTGATTTTTCTGAGCAATTCTTGCTACTCAATGCAAATATGGTAACTCACTGTGGATACTGAAAAGCTGCTCATATAGATATTGCTGCTGCTAACACACATCGGTCATAGGAGCAAAATATCTAAATTGGGGGTGAGGGGGTTGGAGGGAGAATGTACTCTCCACCAAATTTTTGAGAGATCTTGCCAATTCCTCTGTTATTTGGGAGAAGGAGAACAAATTCAATACACATCTGTCAACAGATATGAAAATGGTCTAACAACAAATCTTAAAAACTGCAAATGCCAACAAGTCTCTACAAGTATATTACTGGGCCAGAATGAAGGAAAATCATTGTGAAATAAGCTTTTCTGGTATGCAGTTATAGCGAATAATCATGAGGTGATGCCAAGAACTAGACAAATCTGGTATTCAAAGAATGTTAAAAACATTGAGGTCACAAATGCACGCTTTAACTTTAGTACCTACTTCTTATCCGACAACTTTGATATTAAATCGAATTCATTTTTCATTCTAAGCTTGTAAGCCATCATTTTAATGAACATCTCTTGTCCACATGCTATAACACCTCTGGAAAAGGAAACAATGTAGTTAAAAATGAAGTGAGGCTGATTTTGTGAATGCCATTTACAGAAAGCAAATACTGTTGTTTTTTTTTAAATACTACATTATAACATAGATTTTTCAGTAAATTACAAAAGTAGATATTCTCTCTTGGATCAAAATGTTGAACTTACTTATGCTTTTTAGAATAAAAGAATGTTTCCTGCCATCTTAGCTCAAAGGTAAACCAAAGGTAAAGCACCAAAATAATAATTGCATTGAGTATTTTTAATACCAAAAGCATATTTACTTGATTAGAATCAAGTCCAATATATTGTGTCAATCTATTACATAATCTGACCTTTTCCCACCAGTTTCTTTAGAAACACACTAGAATGGACTTGGGTTTAACTGCCTTCACATAAATAAAGGGCCGAAAATTTAACTTCTGAAGATATGGAGACAGGGAAAAAAACAGAAAGTTGAAGTCAGTTCTTATATTAAATTCCCCGTAATTTATCACAGAATGACAACAGGAATATTAGCAGCTCAGTAAAACAGCAGATAATTTTATTTGGTGGTGGCAGTTACACGTTATTTATTACATTAAAATTGCTTGAATTCCTAATTTTATGTATATACTGGTTGCTTTAGTTCAAGTACCTTGGCAGAGATTCAAGTCAGAATATATACACTTTCAACAAAAAAGAAAAAAAAAGACGTTTTTGACTTCAGGATAACTGAAAACCTGTTCCGTATCTGAGAGTGATCTGTTTTTCATATCTCCTTTTGTTGAGATACATAAAAGATGGTTTCTCATGAAGGAAGGAAAAGACGAGCAAGTAGTTTGGAGGCACCTGTATGACAAAATCTAGACGGAAAAGTTTATTCAAAAACATAACTAGTACCTGATGTTTTTGTAGATAAATTCAAAAAGATGAGGAGGGGAAAAGTTTTCCTCAGGACCATGACATAATAATCAAGTTTATGTTTTTAATATGCAGGGGGGGAGGTTGTCTGTTTAATTTTTTTCTTCAAGTCACACAAAATGGAGACAGGTAGCACAATATTTTTATGTTAGGGGTGATGTTTCAAAGTCTGCCCACTTTTTCTTTACCTCCAAGGGAAAATACAGTAGCTACAGAAACAAAACAACAACAACAAAAAGACAGATGCAGAAACAAAGAAATCTGGTAACAGTAAGAGTTGTATCAAAACAAAGACAGTTGGGATATGGGCCCTTGTACAGAAGGTGATGGAAGATATTGTGTCCTACCTTCTCAAATTGCATTAAAACCTGCAAGATTTGAGATATCCGGCCAGAGAAGCTCTTGAGAATAAATTCCAAAAGCCATTCTAAAGAATATGTGAGTATCAGCATTCTTCCTCTTTTCCTAGGCTCACTCTGTAGCTCAGAATTAACGAGTTGCAGGCTGAGAAAGAACTACAAACTGTAAAATGATCATCATACAAGCAGCATTAACTGCAACTAAAGCCTGAACTGCCTTATCTCCAAATCTGTGAAATCTGTAGCTTCAGAGATCCACACTAGAAGCTAGTTCAAATGCTTAATTTATTATCCTACTGCTGATACAGAAATAAAATTCCTTTTTAGTTTATCCTACTAAACATTACAGCTAAATAAAAGTACCTGTTCAAGTGATCCTTTGACGGCATGTCCTTGAAAAATGTAAAGACACTGCAACTAAACATACCCAAGAGAGGTCTCTCTTAGCAACATTTAATAAGGTTACAGTACTTCATGGATCAGACTGTAGCATTAACACTCTCCTCTTTGAAATTTGCCACTTCTAAAGGTTTTGGCCTGCATCGGTTTATTTCTGACATTCACAGAGCAATGGAGACAGAGAAAGAAGCAATGCTTTTGCTACAAGTCCAGGTAAACTGCTGACAAAATTACTAGTTCCACAACACTAGTTCCATACTCAAAACTCATTATAAGAAGCCATGCTTATAGCAGATCCCTACTCAGGAGAATTTCAATACAAAGACAAAAATTCTTCGTTGGTGACTAGCCCTAACATAAGCACTTACAAAACAGCTCTGAATATATTTATATTTTCCTTCTTCCTCTTAATACAAATTGTATTTTCCATATAAAGGTACATTATTTCTTTACTCTCTTTATTATGATGAAAAGCAAACTCCACAAAATTACTATTTATTTACTTTTACCTAAAATAAAGCGGTTTCTTTATTAAAATTCTCATAGTCATTTACCAAATCTTTACTAAAATTGGGATAGCGGTCTTCCAGTACCTCAAGGGGGCCTACAAGAAAGACGGGGAGAGGCTGTTCAGTAGGGCCTGTTGTGACAGGACTAGGGGTAATGGTTTTAAAATAGAGGGGGGTAGATTTAGATTGGATATTAGGAAAAATTTTTTCACAATGAGAGTTGTAGATCACTGGAACAGGTTGCCCAGAGAGGTGGTGGATGCCCCATCCCTGGAAACATTCAAGGCCAGGTTGGACAGGGCTCTGAGCAACCTGATCTAGTCGGGGATGTCCCTGTTCCTTGCAGGGGGGTTGGACTAGATGACCTTTGAAGGTCCCTTCCAACTCTAACCATTCTATGATTCTATATCAGAATCACATCAGAAATTATTAAAGATCATATTATTAAAGAATAATGCAGGAGGAAGAGGGCCATCTAAATAGCCTACCTCCCTTTTACATTTTCTAACCTGCAAATTCATTCATAAACTTTTCCTTTTTCCATCTACAAATACCAAGTTTTGTATAAAAGACAGCAATAGGCTATATGTTATTAGGAAATGGACAAAAAGAGTCTTAAAAGGCTGTACAATAAAACCTGAAAGATCTGCAAGTGGTTTTGTCAATTCCATGCAATTAGTCAAACGGCATCAACATGTCATACTGAAACAATATTAAGTAATCTTCACTTTAAAAACAAACAGACCAACATCCCAATCTCAGGGTTTATAAATTCAACTCCTTTTGACACTTAAGTTAGTGATGATGCTTGAGGTCAACATGATACTTTTGAAAAAAATCGGAAATAAGCTTGCAAGGCCTTTCCCTAGGACTCTGCACAGTCTCAGTCAGACACTGAACCACTGAAATCAGTCACTTTCTCCCCAAACTTGCACAGATGTTTGTCCCAGCTGCATGTTTAGAGCACCCACCTACTCTGCCCTGTACAGAGTCCAGAAAGGAAAAACAGGAGTTACATGAATTGGAAACACCAAAAAGTCTCTGCACCAATATTTCTGTTGGACTTCTAACTGCATAATACAAGGGCTGATACAATGAGCTGCAGCACACAGAATACACAAAATTGTGAAAGGTCACCTTAATATTTCTTATTTTTCTTTCTTTTTCCTTTTTTTTTAATGAACACAACTAAGATATATCTTTTATAACATACTATGAAGAAGCACTTACACTATATAAAGGTATCAGAAAAGTTTTCAAGTTTAAGAAATCAAGCTCTAAAATTGCTGAGATTATTTAAGTCAGCAGAAGAAACCTGCATCAAACGTAACAAAATTTATATAAAGAGTACAAACTTAAAAAGTTGGTCAAATTAGGGAACTGGGGGAATATCATGATATACAAGTACTACTGATTAGAAATGCTTAGCATTAAAATTATTAGCTTTAACAAAACACAAACCATTAACAAATTTGTTCAGAAAAACTTAAAATAGCCTTTATTTTCATGAGTCTGTTTTCTCGAACTATTAGAAAACATTCCATACTGATTTACAGTCATAGGCATCAACTTAACAGATAAATTATTTCTGGATTCCCAGAACACATTCAATGACCCAGTTCAAATTTCACAATCTTGTATTCAGCCCAATAGACTGCATTTGATTAGATGCACATTATCTGCCTTTCTGCTCCTTCACACAACCCTAGAAAGGATAGCTTTGTCACGACTGGATATATAGTTATAAATTCAAAAGACAACAGTCTTGCTTTCTGGCTCTCTCCAAAACCACACAAATTCTCAGCTCCCTGCACAAACACACAGAAAAACCAAACCAACACAAAATCCCCAGAAACTTCTGTTAAAAACCTTCCTAAATTACAGGACTTCAAGCGTTAAAAAAACTTCCACTTTCTTACAGAAGGTTGACAAATAATTATCTGTAATAACGAGCTGAAAGAAAACATGAGAATTTTAAACAACAAATTGATAAGTGGTTCTGACGTAATTCACTTCAATGCCTTACTAGATTGTTACATTTGTCCCAGTTTAATTTTCTCTCTTCCTCTGTGGTAGTTGCAGGAACGTGATCCAACAGTGACATAAAGAACTCTCAAGAAAAAGCCTGCTGTAGTTAACAGCAAGGACAAACACCTGATCATTGCCATTCTGATGTCTCAGTCTGCTGTCTTCCCAATGAGTTCCTACTGTCTCTCTCTGCAGAGAGGCAAACAAGCAGACAGATAGACAAAGCCTTAGCTTTTCAGATTAACAAACCTGAAAAGAACCTCAGGAGAATATCCAAGCTATTTCCCTTTTCATGCCATACTATTAGCCTCACACAAGTCATTCCTCAGAGGTACTGTCTAACATTAAAAACAAACACTACTGCTCAAAAATTTCATTCTAAGCAACACAAGCTCCATCTATTTAAATGTTTCTTACTGCTTACATCAAATCCTTGCTACAGAATCCATTCACCATTGCTCACCTTATTCTCAAAGGACAAGGAGAACAGTTTATGCTCTTCCTTTTATGTACATAAAGTCTTCTCTTGTCTACCCTCTTGGCCATCTCAGAATAGTGTTTACCTTTTTTCAAAAGCTAAACTTCTTTGATTCACACTTAGCTCAACAAGCACAACACTCTTGTTTGCCAAGACAAAGGATGGAGAAATGCCAAGATCTATATATCACTAACTTAGACAAGGATAGTCAACTGCATATGGCAGAAGAAACAATTGGAAAATAATAGTTTTGTATAATAACAGATTTGAATGTTACAGTGCACATAAAAACATCTCTATTCATTTCTGTGTATTTGGGACAACATCAAAACAGTGCTGTAAACTCAGAAGGTACAGCACTTACAATACTTTTAAAGTATGTAAAAGTCAAACTTTTAAAGTTTGACTTAAAAGTGTACACGGGTTTGTGTTTTTCTGGAGAAATTTCTCTTCTGTTCCTTGCATTCAAAATTATATGATTTGTCTTCATATAGAATTATTCAGAAATAATTTTCAATTATGATTAGTGCAAAGTGGAATAGGATTTCCTCTGGAGGCTAATATAGACAAGTTAAAGGAATATAAACTGAGTTCATATAACAACTTTGATAAAAAAGTTTGCTGTACTTTTGCTATAATCTGTTTTCTACTAACTGCTGAAAGCACCTGTACTGCAACATAACGAGAATGAAAGAACACAATGCTTTTATAAGTGCTACACTGAGCTCTGTCATGCACTTCTTCATTAAATAATTACATCTATAATGATTCTTGAGTGGTAAAAAAACTTTGAGGGGAAAGAGGAAAAAAAACTCACAAACTCAGAATCTCTGCAGCTGACCGAGTGTATTGAAGGTTGAACGGATGGTGTAGACAACCCTTTATTCAGGTCTATCAAAGCATTAATATTGCAGAAAAATTGGCTTACAGATCAGTTACCTAAGACTGAAGCATTTAAAGATTAAACCCCTTAAAACTTTACTCACTTCAGGCCTTAACTAGCTAATCTGCAACCCAGTTTGCATCTTATGTCTTATTTAAAATAAATAGTAAAATGTTAAATTATCAGGTCTTTTTCCTAGAAAAGATGCCTCAGACCAAAGTGGTAAATCAACAATAATATTAAGTGATTAGCATATGAATTTTTCAATTTTACTTTTAACAGCACGTGTAATGATTTTCAGAGACTCTGCATTGGGAATCTCCAAACGTTTAGAAGTTCACTACTTTAAAATCTGGCTTACCTTAAAATGTCTTCAATCAACTGACAGAAATTCTGCTTTTCAATGCAACTCTGAAGATAAATTAGTTGGATTTTGGTGCGGGGTTTTTTGATAGCTTTCTTTTCCCTGACCCCATTACGAAGCTCTAACAGCAGTGCATACTCACTTAAGATCTCAGAGATATATCTGTCACTCATAAGTTATGTACTTATGAGGACATCATGAAGAGGAAATCTGTACAGGACTATGAAGTTGGTTTTTGTCAAAAGACTGAGATCTACTGGGTCAGTAAAAATACAGATATACTTTGAAAATACATAAATACCACTCCTTACTCTCATTTGATTTTTTTTTCATATCTCAGGTCACATGTTAGTTGCAATTTGAAAGTTTAATCAAGTATTTCATAAAAGATAAGCTTCACATCTATATCTGAAGCTGCTCAAATGTGCAGAAATGCTATGACCTAGAGCAATGATAAGGCTCTACACAAAGTAGTAATACATTCATTCCAACACCAACTCCTCTTCTAGGAGGAAGCAGGCATCCTACCAGTTTTCAAAGGGACATAGATAGACTTTCTTTGGAAGTATTTCTCTTAGTATCATAATACATGTAAACTGTCTTCAAAGGACTGTGTTAAATAACAGTTTTTACAATTTACAATTACATTTCATAATTTAAGTAATTATTTGGGTAAGTGATCAGCTTGTCTAGAAATGCGTGTTCATTTCTATACTTGCACATACTTGAGACGAAAATTACTAATTCATGACACTACTACTACTGCTACCACCACCACTGGTTACAGTGGGAAATTTTCTTTCCTGCTACTCACAAACTGCACAACCACATTATATCTAGTTTAAACTTAAGACAACGTATCTATTTCTAGGTATGACTTTCATTGGCCTAGTTAACATTAGCCTCCCAACACTGAGTAATGCAGATGACACTTAGTTTAGCTAATTTAGCCCTAGGACAAAAATTAGTATAAAGTGTAACATTACAGACCAAAGCTTCTTTCTTTGATGTGTAACTATGATGTATAGAAAGGTATACAGCAGAATTAAAACTGGATCATAAATTTAAAAAAAAATGCAGAAATATAAAGCTAACTCACTCAACCAACATGCTCTCTCAAGAATTCTTTCTACAAGCAAGAACAAGAAGTTTGATTATCCTAATTTTAAACTGCTCTATATGTGTCATCTGATTTTAGAGAACTTGTGGATGCCCCATCCCTGAAAGTATTCAAGGCCAGGCTGGATGGGTCTTTGATCAACCTGGTCTAGTGGATGGTGACACTACTCATGGCAGGGAGATTGGATCTAGATGATCTTTAAGGTTCTTTCCAATCAAAATCATTCTATGATTCTATGATGATTAGACTGTTATTTTTAAACTTACGCTGTATCAGTGTGAAGTCGAAATAACATCTCTGAAACAGACTATGGAGAAGGATACCCAAACATATTCATTCAAAACATTATGGGGGCAACTATCAAGATTGGCATGTTCTAACTTGCATTCTTTTGAAAACTGATACATAAATACTTTTCTGAGTGAAATACTTTAATATTAATATTTAATACAAATATTAACTTTAAGAACAAGTATAAATCTCTTCACCCCTCAAAGTCAGCTTACTTCCGTGAAACTTGAGAAAACTCACTTTGACCTGTATTTGTCAGTAAATTGAAGATGGACTGTTATTTGTCAGTAAACTGAAGATGCTCAGATTCTAAGCTGAAATTATAAAAAAAATATTTCCTATATTCCTCTTGAATAGCCCACAAAAGGTTCTAGTAAACCAACAAGAGCATCCTACTGCTTTTGAAGCAACAGTCAATATGTATAATATATAATATAAACAAATATCATACTTTATTCTCAGTTATATCACTATTCAACAAATGGTAAAAAAAGTATTAGGGCCCTTACTAGCTACTGTAATGATCAGTAATCCATTACAAAAATATTCAGGTATGTTTCACAGCAATTTGCAGATGATTCACTTAAAGTTTCTGTATTCCGTTACAAACAGAACAAAGTTTGAAGTTGTGAAGCCGTCAGAGAAATGGCAATGCAAACAGTGCAAGATAAGAAAAATCTTACCAAGGTGATTTGATGAGATGCAGACAACAAGAAGCTCTAAGAAGATACACTGACCAAGACCTACAGACAGTATCTTTCCCTCAACAGAGACTCATGGCTTTGCTCACTTATCACTGACAACAAGACAACATACACTTTGTTTAACAAGACAATTCCACAACTTATGTGTTTCTTACACAAAACCAGAACATAGCTAACATGCTACACACCTAAAAACAGTCACAGTTTAAATAACCCTTAATCCTTTAATACAGAATATATATACACCAAATATAACACTATTCAGTAAAATCCAAACTGCAATTATATTTCATATTCAATTATCTACATATTCATGTCAAAATAACAAAACTACAAATACAGTCAAGGCTAAAAGTAGAAGTTGAAAAGGGGTCATCATCTTTCCTGGATCAGATGTTCTCAAAATGATCCCTTTTCACTCAGCAAAGGGCAGGTTTGTCAAGTATAGTTTTTCCCATGTTATCTCATTTTTCAAAACTGGGCTCAACAAAATGAAAAATATTATTTGCAATGTTTTTATTATTTAACTTTAAAATTACCTGAACAACTCTGCTCTTTAAATTGTCTTCATTTATGTCCTAGAAATCCCATCACATGAAATCAAGCCCAGAAAGGTGGAGAGCATGCAACATTGGGGAAAGAGAAGAGTCCTCCATAAAAGTCTCAAATGATTTTGTCTGTTAGTTTTTGGCTGGAGCTTGGACTAATGGAATCTCTACAAGCTATGGAGATCACAAGTGGTCCAAACAGGTATCTTCCATCTTAAAGTATTAAAGCTTGGGGAGTGGGCATAGGTCTTTTCCGCTATTTCCCCTTCGTCTTGTTTCATAAAATGCCATTAACAACATGAATGAGAAACTACTGTTAGATCATATCACCTATTAGATGCCAAGACAAATTATCTGATTCAACCGATACTATCTGGAAAAAAAAAAAAAAAAAAAAATCCAACAACAGAAACAAACCCAAAAAACCAAAACCTAAAAAAAATCCCAATGTCCAAATTCACAGGCAAATAATTTGCTTTACAAAAGAGAGGGGGGGGGTGAGCAGTGAGATCTTCACCAATAATTACTCGAAGATCTCCATGATTCATGGCAGAAGAACCAACTTTGACAGAAGACAAGACTCAAAAATCAAATATCTCTTCAGTCCTATTGCTAGGCATGAAAAGCTTAGGCCTTTCCTTCCTTCATGAAAACACACTGCAGAGAGCTTAATGTGTTTTTCAGACAAAAACTATTGCTTTTTTTCCATTTCAGAGAAACCATATAATTCCATAAATATGCTTCATATTTAGGAGTATTTTAACTCAAATTACTCTAAAACTAAGTGCTATTCATGCTTCATTTTCATACACATTTATGTAAATTATTCTATTCTCCCCTTTTTTCTCTACCCTACCCCCTCAAGGTTTGCCTATGACCCTCTTAATTATGGTAAAGTTTCCTTTAAGGTGACAAACAGAAAACACCAACACAGCTTTTCTTCTTCCCTTTCCATGAATTAATGTTGATTCATGTTACGCACATCCAAAACCTTGGAAAAAAAAAAAATCCTGCCAAAATCTGACTTTCATAAGTGATTTACTTCAGTACTTGATCTTTTCAGTATTTCTAACTCCTCAATTTTAATTAATTAAAATTTTTTTACCATGTTTAGAAAGCAAATCAAAATTTGACTAATTGTGGTGATTGGCTGAAAGACATCCTTAACTTTCAAGTCATCAGATTTCATTTTACTTGGAAAGTTTAAAGTCCTAATGGCTTCACCTAAGGATTCATTTGAGAACAGATACAAAACTAATGTTTTGTTCAATCAAAGGAAAAAAATCCCTTCCTTTAAAAAGATGTTTCTTATAGTGCTATCATCCTAAAATTAAACTTAAATGGGAGATAACATTTAAGTACAGATATATCACTTAAGAAGCTTCACTGCTTTCGGAGAAGTTGTCCTCATTTATTTCAAAATATCTCTCTAAGTCAGACACATTTTTTGCAATAGGTAAGGAAGATTTTTATGACAAAATAAATCTTAGTATGACTCAAACTCTTGCAGCTGTTTAAGACAAGATCAAAACACCTAGTTCAACCCCAACAGAGTGGTTAAAAAAAAGAAAACACTCCTAAGCCTTGGCATCAAAAGCTTATTTCTCTTCTAATGAACTACAACTGTGTGTATTATATAAAAAAGTCACTTACCAGAACTCAGTCAGCAGTGACCAAGCACATGCTGGCTAGGCATATATTAAATAGAGAATTACCAGCTACAGCAAACAGCAATTGCTATACAGAGTGGTATAATGTTGTAACAGTATTAGAAACACTTCAGAGAAAGCAAGAGCTTCCATTGTGTCTGCACAGCACTACATTGCCAAACACAGTATTATGCAAGTGTACCACAAACACTGTAACTCTTCATCATGTGTATCAGAAATAATGCTTACACCAGTAATTATGTATGGCATCCCCCCAGAATACAAGGCTTATGCTTGTCAATGAAGAAATGAAAACCACACTGTTGAAGAAAACGAGCAATGAGTCGTGTACGCCAGCACACAGTAACACAAACCTCTGCTATATCAGAGAGCAAGCAGTAAACACCAAGATCCCCTCCCCTCTCTTCCCTGAAGAAGACACCTGGCCAATGGCATGTTATGACTCAGCAAGCGAGCAGAGCACTAGTTGAAAGGCATCATACTGGTAAAAGCTTGCTATGTTTGCTATATCTGTGTAATAAATTCAGAGAATAGCCAGTGCCTTTGTCCTCTGCAGCTGATTTTGTCCCACAGTACAAAGACTTCTATTGCAACATTTCCTATGGGCCATCTCCTTCTCTAGCTCATCCTGTCCCAGAAGTTTCTAAGTTCATGGCAGTAAGAGTTTCACTCTGACTTCTCAGAAACCTAATTTGCACAGTATGACCACTATATTGCTCTGCAGAATTTTTAGAGCCATATGTTTAATGAATCCCTGATCCAGATGAGTAAGATATACCTTTTCATTGCATCTCCCAACATGAGACCAAGGAAGGGAAAGAAGTGCTACTCAGTGAATTCTCAGAGAGGGTGTTTAAAACAGATCACTGTACACTAGCCTTGTTCAGTGTACCATTTTTGTAAGCACCTATTATGCTATCTGTCAAGGACAGAATATTGGGTAAATATTGACTATTTTAATCAAGTCAGTTTATTGGCATATTACTTTAAATTTTTCTTTTAATCTACAATATACAAACACACATTTGTATTTATTTGAATATGACAATGAGAAGTCATCTGCCATCTGAAGGATGCTTCTAAAAATGCAGTCAATTATAAACTTATTGACATAAATAAACATTTATTTTAAATATACTGTTTCTAAATTTGCAGCACACTTTTTCCGTATTCTAAGAATATCTACTTACTGGTATAGACCAGAATAAATTATCTTCTGTTAGCCAAAATTATTATTCTAAAAGCTACTACCTATCCCCTCTACTCATGTAATTTCTATCCATTCCCTGCAGGGTTACATAATACAGATTATTGCATCGATGTAGATGTATCTTCCAATTGTATGTGAAAGAAATTCTAAAAATTACAAAATGTAATGCCAACTTACCAACTCTATTCCCTGTGGAAAAGGAGTGTCTTCCCAGTCCTTCTGAGGAAATCTTTGTATTATTTTTCCTAAACCTTCTGTTGGGCCTGCTGAAAAATAAAATTCAATTACTTAAAGACAAACTTGTGGAATTTAAATTGTCATAAATTTGAGAATATTTTCAGAATACATCCAATATTAGAAAATGTTTCGCCACAAGAGGCAGAACAGGCTCCCCAAATGTGTCTTTGCAAGTCATATAATAAATACAATCTTAATATTCTCCAGTAGTAACACAAGCAAGGAGTCACTACATGAAATGAAGCTGCAAGCTGCATCCAGCCTATGCCCATTCATGGACGTTTTCCAAGTGACAGATGATTACTGGTAATTCTAGTCTCTCTCTACAAACAGTAGTAAATTAAAAACTAATGTAATGGATAACGTGATATTTAAAAAAGAAATCAAACATTTGCCAACAAGCAGTCTTCAAAAAAGAAGTCTGTAGATTAAAAATCCACATGATTTATCCAGGACACTAGTTTCTTGACAGTATTTCTAGTTTGGTTTCCTTGGGCAAGTCAGCAGTGATTTTCTACACAGGAAGGTGTAGACAAAAATTACTCATTTCTGATAATTTCTACTGCAATTGTCTATTTTTTAATTTTTTTTTTTTTTTTTTACTTCCTCCTTTTTTTAAAGCCACAGCGCTGCAGATAGGAAGCCCTTCAAAACACCACAAATATTAAACTGTAGTGTCCTGTCATCCTGAATGGTACAGGAATGCACATACAAACATGAATTCTGTTCTTCAGGTGCTGAAGTCCTGCAGTAAATATTGAAAAAAAAATTGTAACTTTTTTTTCTTTATTATTGAATTTTAGCTTTGATATACAGCACAACACAATTTCAGAAAGTGAAAGCAATTTTTACATTAATCAATACTATCCTGAAAGAATGTTGAAAGCTAGGACCATTTTGAACTGAGTCACTACACAATGTAAAGCATGCAATCAATAGCCTTCAACTTATGTTTTCCACCTTTAAAGGATAGTACGATAGTGTGAAGAATGATCTTTTCTCTTGCACGAATCTTGCCCTTTCCCACAGAAAAAACAAATTCTCTGCTTTATTTATCTCACAACTACACCAAATAAATTGAAAAATTAATATTATTCTGATTTCTGAAGGAAACTGCTTTAACACGGTCAAATACTTCACACACACAGAAGACCTGTCTAACATTCCATACACATTTTAAATCCAAGAAAACAGGAATACTGTGATAACCTTACCTATCCACCAATCTTGACTCGAGTAATTTCTTTGTCTTTTGGATTATTTCAATGTAATGTCAGAGGTAAGTAGACAAAAACCACACACATGCTTGCAAGTCAATCACTGGGTAAAGGCAAGAGGCTCAAACTTCTGTTCTTTCCTCTACTCCAAAGAGAAGGACAAAGCAGAACTGAACAGCTACCTTTTCTGTAAGGCAGCACCCACCCAGGCAATCAGTAGTTACATTCAAACCGACCAAGCAGAGCACACACAGCTCTAGTCTACCACTGTATTTGCATTTCCTTACTCAATACGTGGATCATAGGAGAAACAGGGTAGATAAGGAAGCAAGCTGGTAGCACTGCAAGCACGGATAAAAGTCTTATTTAAAATAAAAACAGATACTTAGGAAATCAGTTTTCATTAAACTATACATAAGGCTTCCTAAACAGCAAAGTTGAAATTTGCAACCATTTAAAATACCTTTTAATAGTTTTTAATAATCTACGTTGACCCACCACATTCAATTCAAACACCCTTTCTCTACAGCCATATTACAAAGTTTTGAGATTAAATATCAAAATTTTAAAACATTTTATTGTGAAATTCTGAAAGCTAAACTTTGATATTAAGAAATAGTACAAATTTTGCATTAGTAGTAGCAGTCCATATGTGTTGCTTCCTCTGCAGACACCCCAGCAGCAGCAATGAATACATTATTTTCCTGGCTTTACCATAAAAAACAATTTTCAGTCTGACACAACTCAAGTCTGCTAGCATAAAGCACTTCATAAATCAATATTATGGTGGGAAAAAAACATGCTTCCTTTAAGCTTCCTGCTAATTTACAGTTTCAATTTGCTTCTCTCTTAAAACCCACAATAAATTTTACAAGGTGTTCAGGCAGAATCAATTTGACAATTTAGTAAGAAGTATCTTCTCCAGTTTATGTATTTTAAACTTAACAATCTATGATTTGCTCTTGAAAATAATTTAGGAACAGATGTTCTTGGTACAATGGACATATGAACTAAACAGCAATCTTACTGCCAAGATAGCACATACTGATTGTGATTTCCAAGCGCAGTATGCTGAAGAACTACAATCAGACTGGGTTAGCTACGAGATCTAAGTAGCAGTAAGAGCAGCAAGTTAAAAGCCATATTTAGAGAGAAGCTGCAGAGGTGCTGAGAAAGCAGACACAGGATGTACCAGAAACCAAGGAACAAATACAGAAATGGCTACAGTTGCAGTTTTTGTGAGGAAAGGGAGCTCCATATCTATTAGACTGTAAAACTGAATAGGTCACCAGTAACTAATTCCACTTGTTCAAGTATTGCCTCATGTACTCTTTCTTACATAGTATCTTTTACTGAATTATTACTTATCTCCCCCCATCATTTCATCTCAACGTTCTTCCAAAATTAGGAGGCATAAATGGAAAGGCTTTACCATTCCCTCCCTGAACAGCTCTCATAAGAGCAGACCACCACACAGCTTCCCTCCTAAGGCAGGCAAACACACCCCTCCATTCTCCTTTATTCTATAAACATCTAGTCCTTGTTTCCTTCTTCCATGTAAAAAAAAGAAGATAACAGCTACATTTTCAACTCCATATGGCATCAATTTGTACGTATTTTGTTGCTAGCACACAATAAACAGCATCCAGCCTTCTCTGTTTTCCTCTCACCCTTCACATTTGGTACCGCACTCAGAGAACTTCTCTTTCCTCTCATTCCTTCATGCAGTCACCCACTTCATAGCCTCTACTACTTCTTCACTGTGAGTGCTGTTTCTTCACTGACTCAGTATCAGAACTCCTCCCCTTGTTGAGTTAAAGTCTCAAATTACCCTGTTACCTGTGCTTTTTGTAAGTCATACTTTTGTCAAATCTCTTCTTCCTCTAGTTCTTCTAACACCGGCAAGTGGAGCAAGGAAGAGACAATAAACTAATGCAGCCAAGATAGCAGTGAGCACAAGCACCTTCCAAGTAAAGCAGAACTTGTGGTTGAGAGGCCAAGAGCAATAAAGGACAGAAGGACTGAGGTGAACAGAGATACTGAGACTTCCTGGAAAGGAAGTATCAAAGAATTACAGAAGCAGAAAGTGTTCAGTCCCTGCTACATATAAGTCTCCTAAGTTTCTTTGTGGGGACACAGGTTTTTTTACACTGAATCCACTCTAGTTCTCAGAAGACTGAGACCTCTGACACTAACCACTCCACCTATAAATAATGAAATCCAGGGAAGCAGCTCAAAATTTCTTCTCCTTCACCACGTTTTGAAGCTACCAATCCTTCTAGTTCTCTTTTTATTAGACTGCTAGAAAGACTCTCCCTGCATAACAGTATAGGAACTTCTTTTAATTCAGAATTAAAATATGTACAATTCTTTTAAAAAAAAATATTTTATTTTACATTAGTAATGTTTATTCCTTTGTGTCAAAACGTTATTAGCTTTTTTAGGTTACTTTCCTTGGAAGGCCACTAATGCTGGCCACTAGTGTTGAAAGACTTCACTGCATGTAATTCCATTTTGCTTTCAGGAAGGGTAATAAACCTCAGTAGGAATTAACCTGCAAGAAATGCAGTTCTGGACATTTTCTGAAAGCCAGATTGAACCTCTTACGCTATCTGAACTTGCACTTCAGTCCATCTCTGGGATCAAAGGGAAATAATTCCAAAACAACTAATAATTAAATGAAAGTTTCACATCCTGAGGAGAAACCTTGAAATCATTATACGTAGAATAAAATGTTCCAAGTACTATTTAGAAAAAAAATCATTTTGCACTTTTCTGCACATGCATTATTTTTCTATTGAAGTCTCAAGTACAGCCAAGGTGAAACCTTCAACTATATTTTTAGCATGGACCTTTGAATCCTTCTTCTTTCAAACTGTTTTACTCCTCTCTACTACCAAACAAACAGAGTTTCTGCACAACACTCCTACAAGCTTCAAATTCTTTCCTCTGGAGGCAGGTAGAGGATGCTTTTAAAATGCTTTATCATGGTCTAACTGAAGCCATAGTTTTGAATCTAATTGTGTAACATATCTTAACAAGTTACTAGATTTTAAAATAAAACATACAGAGACACACAAATATGCACAAACTGGTTTGGGTTTCTCTTTCTTGTTGGTGCTGAGAAGAGGAGGCTCTGGGGAGACCTTATAGTGGCCTTCCAGTACCTAAAGGGGGCCTACAGGAAAGACAGGGAGAGACTCTTCAGTAGGGCCTATTGTGACAGGACAAGGGGTAATGGTTTTAAAACAGAGGGAGACAGATTCAGATTAGATATTAGGAAAAAAATTGTTTACTATGAGGGTGGTGACACACTGGAACAGGTTGCTCAGAGAGGTGGTGGATGCCCCATTCCTGGAAACATTCAAGGCCAGGTTGGATGGGGCACTGAGCAACCTGATCTGGGTGGAGATGTCCCTGCTCCTTGCAGGGGGGTTGGACTAGATGATGACCTTTAAAGGTCCCTTCCAACCCAAACTATTCTATTACTCTAAGTAAGTCCCTTCAACAAAAAAAACCAAACCAAACCAAACAAACAAAAAAAACCCACAAAACAAAACAAAGGAAAAACAAAACAAGAAAAAAAAAAACAAACAAAAAATCCAAGAGAACTAGTAATAAGCTCTAGCTGCTTGGAGTTCGGTTCAAAATACTCCAAACAGTTTTACAATTGACTTGACTTTAAAATATAATAGAGCACACCATCATATTGAATTATATTCTCCTTGTAGCTAAGATTAGATTACCATCACTATGATAATAATTTGTGTTAAATTGCTCCAGATACTCAATGGGTTCAAAAATTTGTCTTTAGCATTACCTAGCAGGTTTAGTTATTGATTCATTAGGTCTGAAACATCACCTGCTCTAACTAGCTTAAAATGTCCTCAAAGATAATTAGCAGATTCTGCACAGTATGTATGTGCTAGACAAAGGTTTGTTTATCAATTGGCTGCTTCATAGACTACCAGTTACTGTCACAGGAAAATCAGTCTTGACTCAGGGAACTGGTACTTCAATTTAATTTATTGCCCACTAACAAAGTTTTGACCACTGATTCAGATACAAAGAAAACAATAAATAATTAAACTTCTGAGAACACATCTTTCCTCTCCCTTCTCAGGCTCAATTTCAGTCTAGCACTTCTACTCCCCACTCCCTAATCGCAGCTTCCCTTGTCAATCCATCCATGCCAATTCATTTGGTGAAGTGATGGGCAGTGCAGGAGGTTGGGGTCACGCACACGGTGGTTTTATTCTGCTATTCCTTGCCTCTTGTTTATTTTGTTCTGCTCCAACACAGATGTACAGGCTATAGTCCATCCAGACGTGTCCCCAACCCAGCACAGGTCACCAGTGGCCATGGTCCCTCGGGGGGTGTGCTTCCTCTGGCATGGAGCACCTCTTTCCAACAGTGTATCTATGTCCCCAGCAGTGTCCCCTTCCACTTCTCCTGCCTCTTGTGGCTGTTGCTCTGTCTTAAATACATGGGAGCAGATGTGCCACCAGCTCCTCTAGCTGCCAGAGGTTTTGGCACACACTAGGCTGTTCACACCAGTTTCAAAGCTTGCTGGAAAGTGACTGGGACAGGGTAGAACCTGACCTCCTCTCATTTAACTTGCCCTCTGCTCCTAAAACTTAGCAATTTATGCCCAGCACAGTTATTCCTGATTTTTCCATCTTAGAGGCCACTGTTGGTTAAACACTCTTGAAAAGGTTAAACACTCTTGAAAAAAGAAAAACACTTTCTATCTACCTCTGGGCCAAGTGCAACTGATTTGGTATCCGAGTTTAAAAAAAAAATTAGAAAAGGATCCTTTTCAGAAAGGCTCACAGAAACCTCAAAAAAAAATCCAGATAAACAATCAAAGTGAAGGCCCGCAGCAGTTAAGATGAATCTTCACAAAAGCATCTATTTAAATATAAAGAAAGATCAAAGTTGGAAAAAAAAGTTTATGGAAGAATTCACAAAGGATACATCATACAAATGCAACATTTTAAAGGAAAAAAAATTTAAGTGAGTACTTCTGTATACAACATATGAGCATTAGAAAAAATAAGAAAAATAAGCATTCACATCCATCATGTGTGAATAATTTAAAACAAAAACAAAAAAACCCTCAAAGCCCAAAAAAGCACTGTTAATCCTTCCAGAGAAAAGTCCTGTGATAGAGATTCACAAATCTGCTTATTATGCATAAAATCTAACTATTTCACATGGTTTCTTAAATTGTATACAATAGAGATAGATAGTAAACACTCCCTCCATCCCACCAGCATGTAGGTTTTTTTCAGGTGGGGGAGGGGATTTGCGGGTTTTTTTAAATTAATCTGCACTCCTTTGAAATCGGGGCAATTCTTCAAAATCTCAGAGTTTTATATGTTTGCAGTTACAAAGTAATATTCATTGCAATTTGATAAATTTAGAAAATAAATAAAATTATTATTTTCAAATACACAAGTTACTGAACTGCAAGTTGCATTTTTTGTGAAAAGCTTAGACCCAAGAAGACTTGAAAGAATCTCCATTCTACTGGCAGTGAGAGGCTGGCCTGCTCTTCCCACAAGACACTTCTCACTTTGACTGGAAGTGTACTTAACCCAAATACAGAAATTTACATTTTAATATAGAAGCAAAAAGATAGAAAAGGTCTGTTTTATGGACTCTACTCCTTTACATGAATGCAAATACAAAGTATTCACTTAATGCTGCTATAGAACATTAAAATCTGTGCAAGTGAGGACTTGGTAGCTGCACTCCCATTTAATAATAGAAGCAATTCAGTACAGTATGCTTATCAGATTTTTCCAATACTTTATAGCATAATTACTGTTGATTCTCTGTTGGCATTTTTCAATCCAACTAGTTAAATAATAGTAAAATTGTAGTAAGTCCCTAAATCTCATGGTTTGGGGTGAGGGGTGTCAATGGTGTCAATGCTATCTGCCTTCAGCTGAATTTTATCAAGTCATTCACCTTTCAGCAGAGCAGTTTATGTCTGAAGATATCAGATTATTCAAGAGGTGGTTGCAACTCAACACCTAACTGATTTTTCATTCTCAACTGTTTTAGCACAATAGCTAGAAACAGAAAAGAAAAAAAAAAAAAAAAATCAGATCATGGGATTTCAACAGCAGCTACAATTTGTTTCAATATACGCTACTGATAACTACTGACAACTTTCCAAAAATCTCAAGGTTGCATATCAAATGTTAACTCACTGTTAAATCAGGTTTCATTCACATCTTTATTTTTTAATGATTTTTCAAACACAGTCAATGTTGCATTTTTTGAAATGCAACTTCTGACCAAGTATCTGAAAAGGTTTAATCCATAATGCAAGAGTCTATTTTATGTAAAGGAATCTATTACAAATATTTAACAAAATTTGAAGACCTCTATTAAAGAACAAATTAGAAAATCTGATTGGGGGCAGGAGGAAGAGAGAACACTTATATGTATGATTTTGCCCTTTTAGTAATGTCTATGCCTTCGATACACATTTAAATGTACCCACTAGTGTCATGTATTTTGTATAGTGGATACAGTTACTCCGAGTATACATGGACTGAGGCTCACTACATCATTCAAAAGTGCATACACTGACATTGTGATAGACTGCCATTTCCTATTCCATTATACTGTACAGATCACTTGGTTAAACTAGAGAGGGGAGTACCTCAGTAACCTCTAATCCACTCTGGTCTCCACCACTTTTCACTGGAGAAGTAACAGCTTTTGCCCATTTTTTCTAATTAACAAAGTGACTGAGATTTTTCGATGAGTAAGTTTTAGATCCTGGCCACATTCCCTCCACTCTGCATCTATCCTTTCTTGAGTCTTCTTTCAAGACCTTTTTATTAATTCTTTTTATTATTTTATTAATTCTATTATTAAAAGGACATATATTCAATATCCAAGTGAAATTCCTATTACCTAATGCTAATTAACCAAATGCAACACCACATTTAAAATACACACACGCTGAACAGCCAGTAAACACCAGTAGTAACCTCCTCAGTGCCTGCTAGTATCTGCTTTACAGATCCCAGAGGTTTTACTCTTCATTCCACTTCCTTAATTGAAAATGACAGGAAGAACTGGCACTCATTAATATTGACATCTTGTTTTTAAATTGGAAAAACAGAGTGAATGGATTCAGATAGCTACAGCCAGCAAGAAGGATCTTTGTATCAATACAAAGATTTCTGTGTTTTAGTATCCTTTCAAAGAGTGTGCCAGCTACCGAAAAACCTGGGGGAAACCCCATAGCTAGCAATGGAGGTTTTTGAAGCTGCTTGAACTCGGCTGCAGTATACACATCACTCACACAACAAACTACTTAATACAGTATACATGTGCATGAGCATAGTATGGAAGATCACTGCACATTAACAATGTGTTCCACATAAAATAGTAATTGCTGTCATTATTAATTATACATGCAAAACATGCTTGGCAGTAACAAGAATTCAAGACATACTTCCAACAAAACTACTGCCATTACTATTATTAAAGACTCATATTGTTATCACCATAAAGATATACCTACAAAAGCAAAACTATTCCTATACTTTAACTGAAGTATTTTGCAATTCTTTTTTGTTTTCTAGTAAAATATTTGTATGTCATATAAAGGGTAGAAAAATTGTGAAGATACTACAGCAATTTTGAAAGTTGTAATTCTACATCTATAGCAATGTATTGCAATTTCATTTTCAGGAAGGGTGTTATGTAATCATCATTATCATTCAATCTTTACCTTTAAGATGGCTTAACTCTTTAATCCACTAAGAATCAAAGCTGATCACACAGTAAAATCAGGCTTCAAATTTTCAGACATTACATTCTTGTCCCTGTACAACACACACAGTGAATTTACCCAAGATAAAAATGGAAATTTCAGCCTGCAAAAATACTGGATGAGCAGTCTATATCTTAAACTGTTAAGGAAAAATAAACTTTTTTCCCCAGCTAACCACTTCTGATCTGCCCTCTTTCTCCTTGTCCTCTTCCCATCTTTTTCTTTAAACAATACAAATATGCAACACATTAAAATTCTGGCATAATTTGCTGGTTCCTGAACCCTAGTCCGTTAAACTCCCTTCTTAGATAAATCTTTCCGCATGAAAGGTCACATGCCATCTCTTGCTTGGCCTTGAAATTCCACAAGCAAGCTGTTAATGCAACTTACATTCCAAATTAACGAGAACTGTGATAAACTCTGTCTTTTCACTTACAAACCCCTGATAAAAACACATTCGAGCTCTAAGTATTGCTAATCATACATGCACAGCTTTGAATGTAAGCTCTTTGGTGATCTGTTACAGAAGATAATAGTTTTCAGGTCTGAGCAGAACACACACACTACAGATCTCAGAGAAAGAATATTAATAATTAAAACAAACACAATAAACACAAAACACTTTAAAACTACCATTATAGATCCTACATGGAAAGTAAATAAATAATTTTGAGTATTCAGAAGTACAACTTTACATGTTCAAAGTTAGAAACTTATTGTAATTGTGAAAGATATACAGATGCAGGTGGCAGAGCTCAGTATCGCTTATCCTTCTTTTCAAAACAGTTCCTAGTACTAAAAAAATCACTAAAATCTGCTGCAAAGTAAAATCCTTTTCATATCAAAGTTCTTAAACAATTTGAAACAGTAGAAGTTTTAAACTATCGAGGATTCTCCCCTTACCTTTAAAAACATTGCTGTAAAAATCTTGATGCGAGAAGACAGAAAATACCACAAAACATATCCCCATTTTAACTCAGTCCCAATACAGAAGTCAGAGCTGGAACTGAAGTGAACAAGAGGCCAAAGGAGAACCAACATTAAATATCTAAAAAGAAAAATCTTTCTTTGATAGGCCTAAAACATATGGTACAAAGTTTTGAAAAAAAATCTGCTGGAGATCCATTATAGCACAAACAGGCTATGTGCATCTTAAAGTCTGAACTAGTCTAGGCATCTGTATTTACATAAGTGTATTTAAGCCTGATGTATTCTAGAGAAGAAAGACACTACTGCAGCCTAACAGCTACAAAAGGTTAAACAAAATGCTGATACTTTTAGGAAGATGGAGTGGAGTGAGGCTTTCCATAATGACCACAGACACCATTTGTACAACTGGCAAAATTCATAGTCAGTTCATCTTAATCAAGTCAAAAGAAAAGCATGCAACAATCTCAGGAATTTGAACGACAGACGTTCTGGAGGCTTGTCATATTACCAAGAATACAACAGATAATATGATAAGATGATCCTCAGGCCCTTTTCTTTGTAAACAGGAAGAAATTTGTTGAACTTCTCAGGATAAAGAGTAGTATTTCAATCCCTCCTGAAATGTACTGGCACTGGTAGTCAGGACTACCTGAAATATCTGGATGGTCTAAATTTCTCAGTGCCTCAATATTTATTTGATTTTGGTACTTTTCTATTTTGGAGAGCCATTAACCCATCTTACATACAGGGGAAGGAAGCACAGAGAAAGTTATCTGTGCCCCCAAAGGACATACAAGAAACACGCTCTACCCAAATCTTAGATTACCACCTTATTCACAGGATCAATCTCCCCACTATTGCAATACATATTCTCCTACACAGGTTAACTATGATCTTCATTATTCCTGAGTATCAGAAATCATTTATATGCTTTATAAACAAAGGAAGAAAAATATTCTGGCTTGTATTCTAATTAAGTTAAAGCACGAGGGGAAAACAACAGCAACAAAAAGAGATGGCAATACATGCCATGTTTCACTCCACTAAACCAACAGGTGTTTCTGCTGAAAGAAGGCTACCAACCACTATTCAGCTAGAAAATCACTAAAATAGGTTTGAAGAGTCTAGGGAAAAATCACACTTAAGGATGACCTTCATCCATTGAAGTCGCATCAATGTAAAGTGAAATGAAAACGGATAAATACCAAAGAAAAAGAGGAAGGAAATCAGAGAAAAGGGAAGCATGGGCAGAATGAAGAGGAAGAAGAGAGAATAAACAGGGATGTTATAATCATCACGATCGGCTAGATGCATATTAACCTACTGCAATGGTGCTACTAATACTGCCCAGTATCAGGCACAACAGCACAGGTTGACAGTGCACACAATGATTTGCTCAGCCATGACTCCGTCAGCTTCTAACCCCTCTGAAGAGTCACATAACAAATGTCATCAAATCGGTATTATACCTGAAAAACCCTTAGTCATGTAAAGTGCTGTCTCATTTTGAACACTGTGCTTAAGACCAAAACCTTAGCGACCAGTGGCAACAACTTCACCGACACTTTTCAACTGTGAGTGCTGTAAAAAAATAATTTGTTTTTCCTGCTGTTGCATCTACTGTTTTCAAGAGCCCATGTAGGAACTACTGTAATAACATGAAGCGTCCTTTAGAAAGCTTTTCTGTCCTAGGACCTATAAAGCTGTCAGTTATTGTTGAAGAACCCTTCAGTATCATCCTCCTCCACCTTTCACTTGGATTCCAACTTCCCCAAAGTTTTATCTGGATAAGTTACTGATACAATTAACACAGCTTGGCTATAACAACTGGATCTCAGGACTCTTCCTTACAAACAGAAGTTTGGGACAAAATACACTTCCAGACATACACTGTATTTTTGCTGGGTGGACAGTAACACAGCTTTGCAAAAGTCTTAAAAGGAAATAACAGACAGGAAAAAGCAGCAGTGAATGTTAAATTATTTTCAAGTTACTCCCTATCAAACAGCTGGCATAATATTCAAGAAATTGGAAAAAAGCTTGGGGGGCTGGCAGAGGGAAAGTTTCCTGCGCACTGACAATTCTCCTTTTTATTTGCAAACAGATCACTTCTGCCAGCTTCTGGACAGGAAAGGAAGATCAAACTTCAAAATAAACATTTGATGTTAACCAAACATTCTTTTGAACACACCAAATTGAACAAGACTTCCCCAGCTATCTTGGAAAAATCTTTTTTATTTCTTTTCAGGAAGGTATAAAAATTAAGATGACAAAACTGTACTCAGCTTTGTACTCTGAATCGATGTCTTAGAGCTTCTCACACTGCTCACAGGGAAAAAAAAAAAAACAACCAAAAAACCTAAACATTTAGGCAGCTTCTCAGTTCTAACAAAGAATGTATATTGTTTTGCCTTACAGATAACACTGCCTTATTTATTAAATCTGATTTCTGTTTTCAGTAAGTTATGTTCCTCCCACAGCCACCCTTTGATTTATCTTTAACTAATATATGCAATAACTAAAAATTAAGCTCCACTTTGAAATTTCCTAAACATAACTGTAAAATTACAATTTCACCCTAAAACAATTTCACATTATCAATATCATTATTTCAACGTATTAATCAACATCAATTTCAGAATACAAAATCTGAATATAGTATACAAAACTAGCTTGAGTAAATACTTCTTTTACCTTTTTTACTTTTAGTTTGGCTGGCTTTTTAATCAAACACAGATTGCAAGGTTAGAATAAGTACAAAGATATTTACAGTCCAGAGCTGTAAGTAGCTGTAACTGTAATCTGATTTTGCTGAGTAAAAAAAAAACCTATTCATACTCTAAAATCCAGCAAAGAAACAACTTCACAAAAAGGTTTAAAGAAATCTGTTTATCTGCTGAAATTTATTTTTCTAAATCACTTTATAGAACTAAAATAGGTAAGGAAGAATGTATCTACAGCAGTTCTTATGTATCAGTATGCATTTATAGGATTTCTGAATATGAAGATTCAGGTCTAAATATAATAATTAAAACATACCCTAAATATGCTGAAACATTTAACTTTTTATTTTGAGCACAAACTTATTTTTAACCTCTATTATTTCTTTTTTCCCTAGGAGAAAAGTGCAAACAAAGCTAAACTGAGGGGAGAGAGGCAGAGAATCCCATATATATCATTTTACTGAATGTAAGTTATTTGCTCAGATACAAAAAAAAATAACTTCTTAAAGCTTCTGGAAGTGTCTAATCATGCTTGGTAATAGTTAGAGAAAGTCATAATGATATAGATGAATGACATATACAGATAAAAATCCTAAACAAAATTCAGGTCCAGCAAACTGAATACGGAAATATGCTATTACGCTCTGTTGAAAATGTTAAGAATAAAGTTTAGGTGGGTTTTGACATCAACATCATTCATATCTGTGTGAATGCTGATAAACAAGATTACAAAGCCAACACAAAAAGAGATTCTTTCTGTGACATTCTATGGAAATATGAGAGAGTCATGTGACAACGGGAAAAAAAAGACAATGCTGCTAGAAGTAATTTCATTTTAAGTTCCATCTAAGGTATCATAATAAAGTATTCATTTTGAAAACCCACACATATTATCACAAAATTAATTTTTTAATAGGAGCTTTCAGACCCTACAGAATTTAAGCAAGTTGCAGACTAAATCCTATATAAAAAGTCTGAAGAAGTTTCCTAATACTACAATTCTATTTTCATTAAAAAGTGCTAAATAACAAATTAGAGTAAGGGAAAAATCAAGTCAACAATAAAAAAAAAAAAAACCAGCAAATGCAAACCAAACAAATCCACGAAACTTCACTACAAAAAAAAACATTTAAAATCTAGATGAGGAGAGGAAGAACAAGTAGCACTGTGAGCAACAAGCTACTTAAGTCTGAATTCACAAAGGGCTTGATCCCACTAGTTAGAATCTCACTCTAACAAACTCTGAGCACTGATAAATTTTTCTTGCATCTGTAACACCTGCTTCACAACAGTCTGGTGTACAATAGCATTTTTATTATTGTACTGTAAGCTTTTTCTAACTTTTAATACTTGTAACAGTTCTTCTATTAGACTACTTACTTCCACAAAACACGTCAGAACTCAGTACTTTCAGCATCTTCTGAACTGCTAGCTCTTTGGCTTTACCAGGATATCTTCACCCTTCCCCAGTTCGTCTTCTAAGGAAATCAGGCTTATGCAGTGCATATTGTGTTAGTCTATCAGCTTCTCCCCACTCCCTTCAGTTGTCAGCTATAAACATACTTACAACAAAAGTAGGAACACAAAACTTGAAATATATCAATAAGATAAAGTTACTATTAAACTCAATGAATCATAACACTTACTATTTGTATTGCTTATTTTAAGATCCAAGTAGGAAATAAATTCTTTTACAGGAAGAGTGTCTTAAGTTCAATAAATGCTTCCAAATCTGATGCATACGCTACCAGAATACTACTCGATCTAGGGTATTTGGCAATATAAGATCAGTAGCAGTTGGGTATACAGGGTGGAATAAATATACACAAAGTTTGGGGTTGGGTCTTCTTTTTTAAGATGTGTGTAAACTCTTGGACAAAGACATTTTTCTAAGGCAAACAATGAGACTTCCCTTGAAGTACACATTTGTACCCAACTGGTTTTGTTTGAGGGGAGTCACAGAGCTCAAATTCAGTCAAAAAGGGAAGAGCTCTAAAACAAGTTCTCATAAAAAATGGTGATTCAAAAGAGCATTCTAAAATGAAAGACAAAGATTTCATGCCTATTACATCGCTAAGTAAAAAGTGGAAACAATGCAAAGCAAATGGGTTTCTCAAACCATATATAAATTTACATGTTTTTCCCTATTAGGTTCATAAACACCAACTAAGAGGAACAGAAACAGGTTTTTTTTCTCCAGAAATTACAATGGCTTGTGTATCATTTAAGACCTACTGTCAGAAAGACTTCAAGTAAATATTCAAATTGCATGAGGAATCTTATTGCTACCGCAGTCAATCTTCGAAAAAGATAAAATTACACTACCAGTGTGAATTATCACCTGAAAATTTTGCTGATGAAGAAAATTTTCACTGTACAAGACCAAATGTGTCTTCTCAAGCATTGACTTGTTTCAAAGGCACCAGGGAGTCGGATGTATCTAATTAGCAAGGAATGCTATGTTGCACAAGAGTAAGCAAAACACTTCCCAGAGCAGGCTGATAAATTTAGTTCAACATAGGGCTCACCAACATACCATGATAAGTGAGCAGAGAGTACATTTTTTGAGAGAGAGAAAAAATATTCTGCACAGATTTTCTGTCCCATTAGGATGAACAAATACAGGAGCAGAATATAGTTCTAGCTATAACAAGTTTGCACATTTGAAGTAGAGGGTTTGGACTCTCTATTTAGTGAAAGATTGATCTTCATTACAAATCAGATACATTTTTCCCCTTTTAAACTGAATACATCCTGCCTTCCCTTAATCTTCATGTATCTTTCAAAGTAAACTGACCTGTGTAAAGAACACAGATGTAGTAAGAAACACCCAGTTATAGATTTACATAGCTTTGTGTATCTGACTTACAAGCAAAAATACTGAGATAAATGGCTAAAGCATTTCAAGTTATTTTTGAGAATGGATTTTAAATATTTTGACAAATATTTTGCAGCTATCTGTAACATACAAAAAGCTAATGAGGAAAGGAGTTTTAAAAATTAAAAACTACACAAATCAGTGTTTTAAATCCAAGACATTTGTCATTACTTAGATCTCTACTTTTTACATACATTTCCTGAAAAACTACTCATACATCCAAAAACACTGGCTCTTTCTAGAGAGTTAAGTTATATTAGCTAATCTCCTTAAAGATCAGCTTGCTAATGAGGCACACCTGCATAATCTGTTTTTTAACATCTTTATTGGTTTGATGCTAATACCAAATCTAGCTGAGCAAATAAAGAAAGCTTACAATAGTAAGAGATAAACCAAAGAGCTTCATCTAACTCTTCTACCAGAAGGTAGAATGTGTTATCCGAGTTACCCATCACAATAATTCTCTCTTTGGTCAACACATTGCACAGAATTCACAACACTATTCCACTTCATATACAGATCTCAGCTGAAAACAGTATTGCTCTGCTTTCCATAGGAATAATCTTATGCATTACATACAAGTTCCTTAAGGGGAGTGAGGTGGAAAAAATGCAACAGCGCACTTTTTAAAATAGAGAAAGTAAAGAAAGTAAAAATGTAAAGTTCAGATTTAAGATGCAATGTTTAAGATACTCATAAATAAGAATCAACAACAAGTTAGTCCTTCTGCTTTTAATTTTCTCCAGATCAGCCTGACCTTACAGAATTTAATAGGTGGGATCCTGTTAATTAAAATGCAACAGCGCACACAAATGCAGCTCCAATAGCGCTTACTGCATTTTTTGTTAGAGGAACAAAATCATGCCAGCTTCAGATTTGAAGTTTTTGAATTCTGATAACTCTCTCAGGAACTACTGCTTTATAAAGGAGTAGCATTTGTATCATCTGCTACAGTTTCCAAAGTTTTATTTCATAATCTTATAATGGCTTGCTGCTGTGTTGCTTCAGCTGCTTCATTAGTGTGATATAAAATACTTACCCTACACCAACTGCAGATGCATCCCTGAATCTCAGTGCAGAAAACTAGGTATAACTCAGGAGAGGCCACATCATGTGATGTAAGAACATGTATAGCATGAGGCTTTGTTACAGGCAACTTACAGAGAGGGAAGATAATAGCCCGTCCATCCCGCCACTTTTTTTTTTTTCTTCCTACTAAATATATTATTATCCTGGACCATTATATTTAAAGGGAGACTGTTCAGTTTTTAAATATTTTGCCTACTAATTTCTCTTCAGCCTAACAGCTGTACTCAAAACACATTTTTATTGTGCCAGATGTCAGAATACAAACTTAATGCTTCAACTTATAAAATACTTTTCATCATATATAATTTATTAAGATATATGATGAAAAATACTTATAAAACTTGTAAAATACTTTTCATCATTTATTGGCTGGATGGCCACACTCAGAGAGTGGTGGTCAACAGCTCAATGTCCAGGTGGAGACCGGTGACGAATTGCGTTCCTCAGGGGTCCGTGTGGGGCCCAACCCCGTTCAACATCTTTGTTGGCGACATGGACAGTGGGATAGAGTGCACCTTCAGCAAGTTCACTGACAACACCAAGCTGTGTGGTGCCATCGACACACTAGAAGGGAGGGATGCCACACAGAGGGGCCTGGACAGGCTGGAGAGGTGGGCCTGTGCAAAACTCATCAAGTTCAACCAGGCCAAGTGCAAGGTCCTGCACCTGGGTCATGGCAATCCCAGGCACAAATACAGGCTGGGAGGAGAATGGATTGAGAGCAGCCCTGAGAAGAAGGACTGGGGAGCGATGGTGGATGAGAAGCTCAACATGAGCTGGTAATGCGCCCTTGCAGCCCAGAAAGCCCACCACATCCTGGGCTGCATGGTCAGGAAGTCAAAGGAGGCAATTCTGTCCCTCTGCTCCGCTCTTGTGAGACCCCATCTGGAGTACTGTGTCCAGTTCTGGAGCCCCCAACATAAGAAGGACGTGGACCAGTTGGAGAGGGTCCAGAGGAGGGCCATGAAGATTATAAGAGGGCTGGAGCACCTCTCCTATGAGGACAGGCTGAGAGAGTTGGGGCTGTTCAGCCTGGAGAAGAGGAGGCTCCGGGTAGACCTTATAGCAGCCTTCCAGTACCTCAAGGGGGCCTACAGGGAAGACAAGGAAAAACTCTTCAGTAGGGCCTGTTGTGATAGGACGAGGGGTAATGGTTTCAAAATAGAGGGAGGTAGATTCAGATTAGATATTAGGAAAAAATTTTTTACAATGAGCGTTGTAGAACACTGGAACAGGTTGCCCAGAGAGCCGGTGGATACCCAATCCCTGGAAACACTCAAGGCCAGGTTGGAAGAGGCTCTAAGTAACCTGATCTGGTTGGAGATGTCCCTGGTCCTTGCAGGGGGTTGGACTAGATGACCTTTGAAAGTCCCTTCCAACCCTAACCATTCTATGATTCTATGATAATACCACAAAACTTTTATTAAAAGAGGTAACTTTCTTTGGTTACTATGGTGACAGATGACCTGTCAAAACAGGGACATTCTGATTTTATACTCAGTGAAAGATTAACTGCTCAAAACTATAAGTACATGACAAAAGCTATAGATAAAACTCCTGTACAGCTACTTTATGTCTGAGTGAAATGACTTCACCAAGAAGTTTAAGTTCCCATGTCCCCACATAGATAAACTTACAAAAGCCATTTTTATTAAGTAGTACTATTGCCACAGAAAACAATTATTACCATAAGCTATTCTCAGCTGTACCTTATTAAAAGACATTCTTTAAACTTTAATAAATAATTATCTTTAGTTTTGTCGTATTCTTACATAGTCCATGTATAGAAGGTTTTCTTAATATAACAGTGAGAAGAATTCAGTGGTATGAAAGGGACTAGATGGTGATTCTCCAAGAGCATTTTTGGTTATACGGTAGTTTTGAAGAAAACATGAGCTAAGAACACTCTTTTACATGCTTCTGAAACCCTGCCAGGATGTAAATTAAATTATCTAATATGAACTCTAACTCACAGAAAGCCTCACAATTCAGTTACTCGAGACAGAAAAAGGCAAATTACTGGGACCAAAACAGATTACTACACTCCATCCCTAATAACAGATAACAGAGACGCAATAACGCTACAGGAAGTTTACGTACCAAAAACCAGAGTCTGAGCAATGCGGTGCTCATGCAGTGCTGAATACCTTGTCACCTGAGACTAAAGAATATTCTACTGCAGAATAACAAATGCATTCAGTCTTGAAAAACAAGGTATGTACACACATAAGCAAGACCTCAAGGCTAAGCAAGGCCTTGAATTTTCTCTGCCCTTTCAGACAAAACAAAAATTCCAGAAGGTCAAAATATAAAAATTTCTCACTTTATATATATATGTATATATATAAAGGATTCTCAGTGACATACCTTGCCTTTCTTTCCTTGGGCTAGAAAGATTTCTAAGAACAGAACCAGAAAAACATAAGCATGGCCAGACACCCTGATGTAATCAAGAGTATAGCCAAGAAAATTTGGTTACAAACTCATTTAGGTGCAGAAGAGCTTCCAGTTGCTGTAGGAAGGAAAACAGATCAACACCCCACTTCCAACATCATCATTAGAATATCAGGTCTGCTGCTAATGGTTTAGAAGCAAGACACCTTAAATTTGCACATCAGAGTTGGAAGTCCCACATGGTGAACTGCTGACAGGTGAATTTCCATGTACCTATCCCAAAACCAATTGCTTACTAAAAGATAAATGACTCTGCATCATGTTGCCTATCAATCTAGTAATTCCAGATACTTGAAGTCATCTGAGGTAACATTTGCTGCAATGAGTCACATAAGATAAATAGGTCATCTGTCTTAGAAGGAAGACATATTGATTTACCATAGTGGTTAAAGACTGGAGTCAGTTTTACAGGAAGTAGATCTCTCCTCACTCAGGATTCAAGAATAACTCCAGTTACTCCACAATTTACACCGGTACAGTGTTCAGCTTTTGCACAACAGCTAACTCCAGAGACTGGTATCATCTAGTTCTCTTTTAACAACTCCTGAAGAAACATCCTGAAGACAACTTGTAGTAAGAAGTAATTCTGTCTGGTTTTAGAGGGCAGGAAGTCAAAGAAGAGCAGCTTGTTCACTTCAGAAAAGTAGCGTGAAATAATCTCACAGCCCAACTGCACTGAGGCAAAGGAACAAATGCCTTTGCTGCAATCAGCCTTGTGCTTCAAATGCTTGCTTTTGAACCTGGAAGTCTTGGCTAAGAAGGAGGATTAAAGCAAGTGTTCACTTCCTAACAACCTGGTATTCCCCATTTTCCCTGTGAGCAGTGAAATTACAGAGTCTGGAGACTTTCAGGGACAGACTGTACTGCTGCAATAAAGTTCATTTCCCTCATAGTAGCCTATATGGTGCTGTGTTTTACTTATGTGACTAAAACAGTGTTGATAATATACCAGTGTGTTAGCTGTCGCAGTGCTTGCATCAAGGCCTTCTCTGTTTCTCACTCTGCCACCCTCAGCAAGTAGGGCTAGAGGTGGGCAAGAGGTTGGGAGGGGACACAGTTGGGATAGTTGTTCCAAACTGACTGAAGAGATATTCCAATACCATATGCTCAGGAAAAAAAACTGGGTGAGTTTTTCCAACCAAAGTAGATGTTGCCCAACAGGTTGTGCTTTGGTCTGCTGGTGGGATGTGGAGATTGATTATTTTTTGCAACATTTTTTTTTTTCTTTCTTCCTCCTACCTTCATTTACTAACCTGTCTTTATCTCATCCTACAAGTTTTTCTCACTTTTGCCCTCCTGATTCTCTCCCCTACCCCACTGTAGGGGAGTGAGCAAACAACTGGATGAGGGCTTAAGCACTTTCAGGGTCAACCCACCACACACAGGATTCAGGAGGTTAATCAGATTTCCTCAAGAGGCAATGACATCCAGACCGCAGACAGATGATAAAATATGACCACACAACATAATTCCATGTCCATACTGAAGGACATCTACTACTTATTTCAGTAAGTTTAATCACTACAGTGTACCTTTCCCAAGAAGAAAATAATGGTTCTGACAGAGACCACCTTCTGGAAAGGTTCTGAGGTACTACTTCCATGAAGGTGAGGAATTTTCATTGGAAAAGTAAAGATGAACCCACTTAGAATAAAATAAATTTACATTATTTTTCTCTGTGATAGCACATTGTAACCAATACACACGGGCTGAATGCCTGAACTGCGGCCACAGAAAAGGAATGCGGATCTTGTGGTGGCAAATCTAAAACTCACAGATAAGGAGGATGACTGCTACTATCATAATTCTGGCTTCTCAATTTCATTCCCTGGCACAAGCACCATACTCTCCAAGGCATGAGGTCTTGAAAACACAGCACTTCAAGCATATATTAACTTTGTCTACCTGGATTTTACTGAATGACCTGATGCTGAACGGGCTGTTGAGTTTATCATGTAGACAGAGAGGTAATATCCTCCAAATGGACTTGTTAGGATAGCAGCACCTGATGACATTTCTGACAAAAAATTGCCTGGCACTAAAGATGGTGCTAAATGGTCAACTTGCGACAGCCACAGCCCCTCAGATCCAGGGAGAAATTCGGTGCCTTTTCAAGAAGACAATCTTTCAATATAAAGATCTTGGTTGTTTTTTTTCATTTTGATAAAGGATGATTGGTGGAGTATCTTAACATTTCCTTTGAGAAGCCAGAATATCTTGGACAAAGAACAAGTATGGAACAACTTTCTCTGCCACTTTGAAAAAAAAAAAACAAAAAAAAAAAACCAACTTACAGCTATGGAACACTCCATCTGCCCAAGGAAGAGACGAGCCAGGTGCATTCCAGCTAGTATGTCCGTGTGCTTTCTCATTCTCCACCCATGACTATTCCATCTACATAGTCTGTACAAGGAAAATACTCCCTCTTCTCAAGTTTTCAAGTGTAAATGGTGTGTTCATATCCATGTGGGCTACATTCAAATACAGAACTACAAATTTTGTAGTACTTTAAATGAAAAATGCATTCTAGAAGAAATATTGTTAAGGGCACAGGAAGTCTTCCTTCTGTTATACTGTAATTCTGTAGAAAAACTGTATCAACTGTATCCAAAAGGATTTTTACCCCTCTGGAATAAAGGACAAAAAAGTACAACTGTTCTATACTGGTATTCTCTGTTACCTTTTGTTCTTGTTTTGAACCCTACAAGAATTTCAACAGTGGAACTGAACCAGATGCATCAGAGTAAGTCATTTCATTCTAGCACATTCAGGTAACATCTGCTTTACATGACTAAGCGTAAATATTTAATTTGGGAGAGCTGCCTACCTATCACTGACAAGCTGCAGTCACTCAAAGAGAACGCTTTAAAAAAATTTTTAAAAACCTAAAACAAATGAGGAAAAATACTAGTCTAGGAAAGAAACCAAAGCCAACACTCTGCTCTTAGGTCCCAAAAGAAACTAAATGAAAACTGCATCCAAATTTCCAAAGGAAAAAAACTGAACAGGAGTTCAACTGTGGAAAGACTATCCTAAAATTCTTCCAGAAATAAGTATTACCTGTATATAGAGAACACCAGCTTAGGCTAGAATTGTCTCACATTAAGCTCTAAGCTGTTAGCTCAAACATGCTAAAAAAAACCACGAGTCATAGAAATGATTCATGACTAGGAAAGTCAAGGACTTGCTTCACTTTTGCATTACATATTGCAAAACAGTGAAGAGTGGCACATCAGATTTGTTACTATTAAAATTAGGCTATCTACAAACAAAAAAAGCATTCACGTATATATACAAAGCTACCATATTCCAATCTCAGCTACCGGCTATGACTCCAGTATGCCTTCTATCTGATCTTTATGCCATTTATGAGTGTCTAAATGAGTAAATAAAAAATAATTGTAATGAACTGGATTCAGCATATACCGCAATCATAACACTCAACAGAAATGTTAAGAAAGTATTCGTAATCATTACCCAGCACCAGAGACATTAGAGTTTATTCATCTTTTTTTTATTTAGATGTCTACCACAAAACTAAAACTCCACTGTAAATCCTTAATTAGAAGTGGAACTTTTAATTTTAAAACACAAAAATCAAAATACAAGTAAATCATTACGGCATTGTTTCCCAGATTCCAGACCTAGAAGGTTATCACTGAAGACCCCCTGCCAGCTGCAAGCACCACTGCCTTTAACATGCAACCTCCACGTGAAAGCACTATGCTATTATCCAGCCTGTCATGACATGCAAAAGGATACTGAAGGGCAAAAGCCCTATAAACTTTGAAATCCCGTGGGACTCGCATGTGTAATACAGTATACAGTCTGAGTGTCAAATTGCCAAACTACTTCCAACTATTCTTAAATGTATCCTTCCAGATCATCACAACTACAAAGAGGAAAGAATTTCTCTGCATGCTGATAGTGACATATCAAAAAGATACACCATCAAACCACTCCAAGATATCCTTCCTTACACACGTTGCCACCTTAATTCAGTATGGATTTTTTTCAACTTCAGCATTAATCTGAAACCTACCAAATGCTCTGTCAAAGACTACAGTCTAGCACGCCAAGCTTAGACAAGATGTTACCCAGCTTTACTTTTAAAACACAAAAACTCTTATCTTCTAGGATGAGTTTTGACCCAAATTAGACCCAGAAAAATAAGAGTCAGTCAGTGTGCACTGGGCACCTAACTAATTACTCAACGCCTATGTAGAATACAAAGCCTTTCCACATCCTTTCGTGAAGTTCCTCATCATCTGCAGTACAACGGAAAAGGAACTTGTCTCAGTTGTGCGAAGAACATGATCTCGTGACCAAGCTGAAGCCTGCTCAGCGAAACACTTACCAGTTGCTACTGATAATATCATAAACACACCTACAATGTTCCCCAGAGGAGAGATAACAATTTACATGGTATTTTTATTATCAGGATTGTCAGATCAACTTCCATCTAAGACAAATGCCTAATGAATTAGCAAAGTGCTGCAGCCTTTTGTACCAGAACTTGAAAGCCAAAAATACACTGGATAAGTAAAAAATATTTTGTAACATAGCTAGCCAGAAAAAAATGCATAAAAATGATAGGATACTCGCCACTTCAGATTAATATATTCAGAAAAGTTTCACTATGCAACTAGATTCCAGTAATGTCTTTACGTAAGCAGATTTTTATAACAGAAAGTTATGCCAGTTAAACTTTATTTGTCAAACTGATAGACTATACTTTCTGAAGTAAACATTACTTTTCCTACAGAGGTCTGCACTTTAAGTACTCTTTGTCCTGTACAATGTTATCCAAGTCCTAGTTGTTTTTACTGCATATTTATACAACACTCAATTAAATGT
The DNA here is from genome assembly GCA_011801015.1 of Ardeotis arabs. Classification (NCBI taxonomy): domain Eukaryota; kingdom Metazoa; phylum Chordata; class Aves; order Otidiformes; family Otididae; genus Ardeotis; species Ardeotis arabs. The sequence continues at coordinate 8,573 of JAAGAY010143844.1, read as the reverse complement.
ATTTTCAAACACTCTCTCTAAACTGTGTTTCTATTTGCTATCCAAAGCAGAAGCCCTTAAAGATACTGTTATACCATTTAATAGGATACATGCAAAATCTCACACTACTGTTTTTCAAGGACACTCTCCTAATTCCTTCCTTAGTGCTCCCACCAACTATCCTCAGAGCAATTAATTCCCAGATACAGAATTATCAAAGTAGCTTCCATACCCTACTATACATCTTTAGACAAAATTTGCAGTTTCAAACCTTTCAACGCTATTTTTCTCATTTTAACTATATATGCAAACATTTTACGAAATGAGAGATTATGCCTTTTTTTATAAGGAAAGTAAACTGTTACTCTAGCCTGCATCCGGTCACTCAAATTACACATGAAATGTTAAGTTACATATTCAGTATCTATTTTTCTTGTACCACTAATAATACCATTGAAGGTATTTTTTCAACTACCTGTGACACAGGAATATGAAGTAGTATATTAGAAGTTCCTGAACATGCAAGATTAGCCTACCACTTCACATAGAAGAAACTATGCTACTATCAGTACTAGCATGACAATTTCACATGGGCTTTATTTACCTTCACGTTAATCTAAGTAGTGCGTTTGAGGTCTTTCTCCCCAGCGTATAACTAACACTGATATGCTTTAGGAGGTATGGCAACTTGTATTAAGCTATAAATATCTCAGTTTTATAGCAGAGCATCAGGGTGCATGGAACCCTCCACCCTATTAGGTTCCGAAGCCGGAAGGGCCCATTTTGTCCTTGCTCCATCCTGAAAGTCACTCACTTCTTCCAAGAACAGAAGCCAGAAAGCACAGCAGGAGAGGGCAGCAAAGGCTACGGAAAGCCTTGACATTGCCTAGCAAGAGCAGACACAAATACCACACCTATTAAGAAACAGCTCTACGTCTCAATGGCTAGATCCTGTACGTCCTGACAATTGGATAGAGAAACAAAAGGAAAAGTATGAGCATGGAAAAGTATGCACCTTGACTGCACATTGTTTACCTCATAGGTCTTCAGGGAAAAAAAAAATGCCTATACAGAAACAAGCTTCAAAACATAAACTAAAACTTACACCTATTAATACAATGCACATACACTTGGCTTTTTTGTTCACCCATAAATTCTATACTGTATTGAAACTTTTCTGATATTCTATTTTGCTTCTTCATGTTTTTTTCTCTTCTAAAGGGGAAAAAAAAAATCCAACAATCACAAAAAATCTAGAACAAATTAAAGCAAATACCAAAGCCAATAAAGATTTTACAGTTCTCTTTAGACTGAATGTGTTATTAGCACTAAATCCACACCAATCCACAAAGAACGTCCTCTAGCCAACTAGCCAGAGCATTATGAGCCACAAAAAATGAAGTAGGATAAATCAAAAAATCTCAACTCATTATGAACTTCCCAGCTGTTACTTAACAGCTGTTTAAATTTACCCCATTTTCCTCTACCAAGAATCAAGTATGTTCAGAAACAGCCAGAGATGCTAAGCTAACTAGACATATCCATAATAGAAAACATATTTTGGGGGTTTATCAACTGGATCAATATGTTCAGCACTCTATTTTCTCAGAGATGTCAAGTGTTATTGTGGTGGGCTGACCCTTGCTGAATGCCACCAAATTTGCTCTTTCACTCCTCTCCTCAGCTGGACAGGGGAGAGAAAATACAATGAAAGGCCTGCGTGTTGAGACAAGGGCAGGGAGAGATCACACACCAATTACTGTCATGGGCAAAACAGACTTGACTTGGAGAAATTAGTTTCATTTACTACCAATCAAATCAGAGTAGGGTAATGAGAAATAAAACTAAATCTTAAAACACCTTCTCCCATGCCCCCCTTCTTCCTGGGCTTAAATTCACTCCCGATTTCTCTACCTCCTCCCCACCAGCAGTACAGGGGGACAGGCAATGGAGGTTGTGGTCAGTTCATCACACATTGTCTCTGCTGCTCCTTCCTCCTCAGGGGAAGGACTCCTCACACTCTTTCCGCTCTCCAGCATGGGGTCCCTCTCATGGGAGACAGTCCTTCATGAACTGCTCCAGCATGGGTCCCTTCCACGGGGTCCTTCAGGAACAGACTGCTCCAGTGTGGGTTCCCCACAAGGTTACCAGCCCTGTCAGCAAACCTCCTCCAGTGTAGGCTCCTCTCTCCGTGGGTCAACAGGTCCCGCCAGGAGCCTGCTCCAGCATGGGCTTCCCACAGGGCCACAGTCTCCTTCAGGCATTCGCCTGCCCCAGTGTAGGTTCCCCCATGGGCTGCGGGTGGATCCCCAGTCCACTGTGGGCCTCCATGGGCCGCAAGGGGACAGCCTGCTTCACCAGTCTTCACCATGGTCTGCAGGGGAATCTCTGCTCCGGTGCCTGGAGCATCTCCTCCTCCTCCTTTTTCACTGACTTTGGTGTCTGCAGAGCAGTTTCTTTCACATCTTCTCATTCCTCTCTCCAGCTGCAGTTTTCTCTTGCGCAGTTTTTTTTCTTCCCCCCGCTCCTTCTTAAATATGTTATCCCAGAGGTGTTACCAGCATTGCTGATTGGCTTGGCCTTGGCCAGCGGCAGGTCCATCTTGGAGGCAGCTGGCATTGGCTCTATTGGACAGAGGGGAAGCTTCTAGCAGCTTCTCACAGAAGGCACCTGTATAGCCCTGCCATTACTAAAACCTTGCCACACAAACGCAATACAGTTGTTAATGCCACCTAAGGTGCCATTGATAATATTGTTATGACAGTGACACACTACTGCAACAGTTCAAAGAACAGAAGAAGGCTCTTGAAGATAACATAGAATTTATTGAAAATCAAAACACATCTGTAATTAAAATCTGACTCATGTAAAAATTAACCGTATGATACAAAGAAATGTAAGATTAGAAACTAGTAATAACTTAACTCCAAAACTTCAGTGACACACCTCCACAGTGTAGACTACTTCCAGGCACTAGCAGTTCATCTTTTCTTTAACATGGCCTAGAGACTAGTATCTACATTCTTAGCTGATTTTGCACTGTAAATTTTTGCTTTTAATAGAATTCTGAACATCTACCCAAATAATTTCAGTTTAATCAAAACATTTTTACATCCAATCTTACTTGTAAGAAATAGCATTAGCGTGAGTTAGTAAATGGTGCACTTTATAGCTAGAGCAGATTCTTACATACAAAAATTATGAGCGTGGCAAATTATTGCACTAAAGCAATAGAAAAGAAAATGCAACAGCTATCAAAAGTAGTAAGCTTGAATTCAAGTTGTCCTTTTAGAGAATAAGATAAAATAAGGCATGGAGGGGAGAAAGAAGCAGAGAGGAAGAACGAGATCAGTAACTCAATGAAATCAAATTAAATATATGTAGGAATGCAGTATTTGAGATGCAAATTTGATATAATAATACACTCCTCAATAAGTTTAATTCAAACCTGCTTTGTGATTCATCGCCAAACAAATAATTCTAGTGATTCATTAACAAAGGAATGAATGATCTAATATGGCTTTGAGATAGACAATGTACAATCTAAAGGAAGGTTGCCATACAAAGTAAACATTACTTCAAGAAGTTTTTTTTTGTTGTTGTTTTCAGTTCACAAAAAAAAAGATGAATGGATCTAACTCTGAATAATTTTAAGTTCTGAACAAAATTTTAAAGAAACAGGCATCTGTATCACACTGATCTGTGAACATTCCTAGTAGAATGACTAGGAATGTGCTACTAACAAAGGCGTACTATAAGAGAATAACAACATTAAAGGTTAGGGTGGCGTGATTTGCTTTTTAGGGGTGAGTGGTTTTTGGTATTGGGTCTAGATTTTTTTTTGGAAAAGCATATTTTAGGTCTAGGAATAGTAGAGATGTACAAGCTAAAAACTGACACTAGTAGGGAAACGTTCTATGTAAGATGTATAGAACAGTCAGAATGATGCAACCTGAATTAACTACAAATTATACTAAAATAGTTTGTTCTTCCGTCAAGTTTAAATATTTAAACAGTGGAAGTAAATACTTTCTCTGAGTACAAGACAATTTACTTTAAGAAATACCTTTCATATTCTTTAGAATGTACAAAGCATTTGGGAGGAGGACACTACATGGGAGCTACTACTTTCTAGCGGACAAAAAGATCAGTAAGAATTTGACTCCTGATAAATGAAAAATCTGTGATATGACACTAACATGTCTGAAAGTACTATGACTTTTTTTAAAAAATACTACAGAAGTGCAAACTGCACATTATTATAAACTACTTATATTGCTAAGCAAGTCTGTAACGTAACTTTGTTTCGTTGCTACTTAGTAAATGCAACCCTTTCCATAATACATACATATTGTTGCAAATTGCATATATTCTCTATCTTCAAATAATGTGGTTTACTATCAACTCTTTCACATTATGTATGCTTGGCCAGGTGCCCCAGAACAGCAGCACAGGACCAGAGGGCAAGTGGAAGCCACCTTTCCATTTCCCTTACCCTTTGCCTGGCAGGACTAAGAGCAAACCTCAGTGTTATGTACAAGAAGCCTAAGGGTTGTTCTTAAACATGCCCTTCAAGTGGCTGTTACACAAGCTGAAAGCTGCCAAGACAGCACAGCAGCACAAAAGCTTCTTCCAGTGACGATTCATCAGCTATGAAATGACTGTGCATCAACACAGTTCTAGCCTTCTGCATTCCTTAACCTGACAAATTAAGCACTAAACTCTGCTACCACTATACTACAACACATCAGTACAAACAGCCAGTCCAAAATATCTCACTTTTAAGTTAATGAAGCCTTTTAAAACCAGAGTATTCTATGTCACATTTATTTCTGATATCATGTAAAGCTTCCAGCTATATCATTCCATAATAATAATAATGAACTCTGAAGTTCTCTTCACTGGAACTGCAAGATCTTATTTAACTGCTTTATCCATAAAGGAAACTTTTTTTTTTTTTAAACAATCTAATGAAAAAGCACTACACTTTCAGGTTTATCCTTTCCTCATTTTTCCAACCTCCCCTACATAACGAGTGGCTACTGAGGAGTTAAGAAAAAAAAAAAAAAATCCCTCCGCAATACAGATTAATTACACAAACTACATCTCTTTCACTGGAACATTCAATACAGAGACCATGAAAGGAGAGTTAAGAAAAAAAAAAAAAAAAACTACTATGGTTTGTTCAGAATGACAGTATTTTCCGATGTTACACAAAATACATACAAAACAAGAGCATACATATTATATATTTTAGAAATATATATCTTAGTGCATCTTATTTTAGAAACAAGAAACTAACCATTGTAAACTTAAGACTCAAAATTCAGGAAATATGGTGTATAATGCATTGAAATTTTTTTCTGCTAGCCCTTCTATGAAGGGCATTTTAACACGTAAGCCTGGTGCGCAAAAACAAAGGATTAACAGGTATTCTATTTGACAAACATTGCAAGCAAAATCAAAATTTCTATCTTACAAACAATATATTTGCCAAAGTACAAAGTTTCATCACTCTTATTATTAGCACAACTACTTGTACTCTGAAATCTACTTATCTGATTTTCTGGTTTCGTATGCCAACTAATTAAAATACAGATACAGATGAGAGCTGCTCTCTAAGTTTATAATCAGCAAGCTACTTTACTAATCTAATCAGCATTTGGTATCAGTCAGAACCCCGACACTGAAAGAAGAGCATGGCAGAAAATCACTGTCCAAGCCAAACAGCCTTCTCCTTTCCAACATTTCTTTTCTTATGTACAGTATTACAATCTAGCATCACACAGTTAACAAATTTAGGGGGATTAGAGAACTGAGAAGTTATGAATGACAAGACAATGTTGTGTGTACATAACCTCTGCTAACTTTAACTCCAAAAAGTCTCCATGGAGATGTAAGAGGAAAAACAGAACCTCTCTGTCACAATTTAAAAAGTCTGAGGAGCATCAATAATAATAATAAAACAAAAAAAAGCAACCAGTCAGATGTGTAAGAACCTTCCTATAGACGACATCAGCTTCCTGAAGGTATAACATCTACTTTATATCAACTGTTATTAAGGCACCAGCATAGCTTCTACCCACCTTGCTCTGCCAGGCACACATACTACCTACTTACCTCTATTTTTCACTTCTCTTTGCTTCTCTGTTACTCCAGTCTCAATTTTATGCAAGGAATCTTCCCCAATCCATCTTATTACTCATCTTTTATTTTCTTGCAGTTATGGTGACAAGAGTAACTATTATCGCATTGCAACAGAAAAGTCCGAGTTACAATTTCACTCCTGCTTTTTGGTTCTGTATCCCTAATAAGCATGGCACTGAATAAAAGTAGCACAAAATTAATAAGGAAAAAAACTTTGCTAAATTAATTTTCTCATTTATTTCTTACTTTCTCATGTGCTGTGAAAGAATATAAGAGGGAAAAAAATCCACCAATGACTTCTGAAGGTTTTTCTTTAAATCATTGTCATGGTTTAACCTCAGCCAGCAAGTAAGAACCATGCAATAGTTCACTCCCCCTCCTAGATAGGATGGGGGAGAGAATCAGAAAGAAAAGAAAACTTGTGGGTTGAGATAAAGACAGTTTACTAGGATAGCAAAGATAGCAAAGATATATAAAGGATAACAAATATGTATCAATAATAACAATAGTAGTATATACAAAGCGCATGATGCACAATTTCTCACTCCCTGATGGCCAATACAGCCTGTCCCAAGCAGCGACCCTGAAACAATCCCAAGAGACATGAGAGAGCATGCACAAAAGCACTGCCCGCTGGTCAACTCCCACTTATATACTGAGCATGATGCCTATGGTATGGAATATTTCCTTTGGCCAGTTTGGGTCAACTGTACTGGCTGTAGTCCTCCCAGGTTCTTGCACTTGCACATCAGCAAAACCTGGGAAGCTGGAAAAAAATCCTTGACCTCTTAGCAATAACTAATAACACCAGTGTATTGCCAATATTCTTTACATACCAAATCCCAAACTAAATCCAAAACACAGCAGCTACTGGTAAGAAAATTAGCTCCATCCCAGCCAAAATGAGGACAATCATGAAGGCACTATGGATAGCTAGTAAGGTGTCCCTCTACAGACTTACTATATCCTGCTGAATCAACTACTATGACAAAAACACATTTAATATTGCAATATAAATATTCTAAGGTGCAACTTATACAGAAATAATTTGTCTTTAAACTGAAGTAATTTTCCATATACTCCAGTCAGGTTCCACGTTACATCCTACTTATGTACAATACAATAATAACCTGAAATTAATTAACAATTAACTTGAAATTAACAGAAGTGGGACAGATTTAAATGCAGAGGTACAATGAAATAAAACAGGAACATATCCAAAACAATCCTTACACATCTCTTCCTCTAAAAATAAATAATAAAAAAAAAGTTTTTAAATCAAGATATTGTCTCTGCTGCTGTCTTCCTTCCCCAGTCTTGGAAACTGGAAATGCAGAAGTATTTTAATTTACATGCACAGTGCATAGAACCAAGGGAGACACACACTTTTATTACGCTTCAGTTAGAGCACCGCAAGTTTGCAGAAGAGAAGTTGAAAAAGGGTCAATGTTCCACACCTCACTGCCCCATCACTGAACCATACAGAAGTTGACATGATGTAGTGAAAAGGTCTTCCTGACAGAGGTAAAAAAAAAAAATCTCTTGTGTGGCAGAAGTAGGTCTTACCTTTTCATCCTCATGCTTTCTATGCATTACCTACCTCAAGTGTCTGATCTCATAAACTATAAAACCTATTGCTATCCATTACTTAAATAAATTGACAGAATCCACTTGTTGATCTGAAGGCCCAAAATTTCTTCAGGAAACATAAGAGGAAAACAAAATAAGTTATTTCTAGGGGTTTTTTTTAGTTTATTTTTTTGTTGGTGGTGGTTCTGGGGTTTTTGTTTGGTGTGGTTTTTGTTTTTTTTTTTTTCCAGTGGTGCTGCTTTGTTTGCCCTCCAGGTCTCCCTGGAGTTTTTGTGTAACTTATCAAGGTTGGCTTTTGGTGTTGATTTTTATTCAAGTGACAGCTGAGGCAAGTCACTTAATGCTTTCTAACAACAACAACAACAACAACAATAATAATAATATTTTGACAATTACTGAGAAGAGCTGCAGACAGAAAATATGCAGATTTTCTACTGCCTAATATTTGTAACTTGTTGCCATTCTCTTCTTTCAGCAAAACAGTCGTACAGAAAAAATTGATTACCAGCTGGTAAAACCTTCAAGTCTTTCAATACGAGTTTTTCAGAAATCTCAACAGATAATGTATTGAAAACTCAGCAGTCATGAAACACTACCACTGGCTTTATAGTACATTCTGTATCCAGTTATACAGTGAATGAAGCTTCAAATTTTAATAGGAATCTCCAATATTCTTTGGCATCATCGGTGGACAAGGGACAAGCAACGGATGTCATCTACCTGGACTTGTGCAAAGCTTTTGACACTGTCCCGCACGACATCCTTCTCTCTAAACTAGAGAAGCATGGAATTGATGGATGGACCACTCGGTGGGTAAGGAGTTGGCTGGATGGCCGCACTCAGAGAGTGGTGGTCAA
>JAAGAY010143843.1:16694-38463 GCA_011801015.1 Ardeotis arabs | reverse complement strand
TAAAAAAAAAAAAAAAAAAAAAAAAAAAAGTGTTCCTAGCTTGCCCAGGAACTAGCACAGAGACAATAACAAGCCACGCTTTGATGGTGCCCAGAGGCCCCCGTTTCACACTTATTAAAAGAGAGAAAGCGATAACAGATCAGAGACTAGAAAACGATAAAAGAGAGGAAATAGGGGTGGGGAGCAAGGAGAGGAAGGGGAGATGCTGCACGTCCCCAGCCCACGTCCGCGGTTGCCCCGCACGCGGGGATGGACACAGCACGTCTCCGCACCCCCCGTGTCCCCAACAGCCCCACTGCTTCTGCACAGAGCCCGGCGCCTCTGGGGACGGAGACAAAGGCTGCGCAGCGACAATGCGGCGAGCGCCCGGCTTTCCTGCGGCAGATAAACGGATTTATGCTAAAAACATGGAATGGGATTGACTAGGAAGAGAGCTCCTTTAGAAAGCACTCTGTTACCAGAGCACGTAGAACAGCAGGCTGGTACTCCGTTATTCGAAACAACACATCGAGGGCGGTGGGGCGCTGGCACGGGCTGCTCAGAGAGGTGGTAGATGCCCCATCCCGGCAGTGTCCAAGGCCGGGCTGGATGCAGCTCTGAGTGACCTGGTGCAGTGGAAGGTGTCCCTGTCCAGGGCAGGGCGCTGGGATGGGATGAGCTTTAAGGTCCCTTCCAACCCAAACCATTCTGTGACACCTCTTCTGCGGGGTGTGGAGGGGAAATGTGTTTTTGGTCAAGAGCAACCAAGGGAAGGGGCTAGCAGGCACACGTTTAAGAGGACTTGAATTGCAGCTCCTCCCAAAGCCAGGATCACTGGCAACCCTGCACTCAAAATACTGCAGTCAACAACTCAAGTGCAGCCTTAAATACTCCACGCAATAAAAAAAAGGCCCTTCTCAGCGCTGAAGTGGGCACAGTCACATTTATGATTAACAGCACCCAGTCCGCAGCTCTGGGACACAAGTACATCGCCCTGATTCCCATTCCCACGGTGCCTGGCAGCCCCGTGCCCCAGCACAGCCCAGTCCCGCTGCACAGAGTGGCACCCGGGTCCCAGCAGCAGCACCCAAACCCCTCTTATCAGACAGCCTCCGCCTCTGTAAATTGGGAATAAACCCGGGGACACCCCGTACGGCCCAAATCACTGCTGCGGTCCAGCTGCCAGAGTAACCCCAACCCCACATCAACAAAACCCTGCGTAACGAAGATGGAAAGCCAAATCCATTTTCATTTGAAGGTTTAAGGGTCTCCAAGCGTTTCAGGTACATCTCAGTTTGCATTTTAATTTGGAGATTGCTCACAACAGAGCAGCAGGAATGGGCAGGGCAGACAAAGGCATTTTAATGCCAATTCTTCCTGGGCTTGCTAACGAGAGCTGGGTCAGCGCTGCCTATCACGTTACAAAACGAATTTCTTCCATTTTCCCCTCTGGAGCTCAACCGCCTGAAGTTTCACAAAACCTAAACCACAGCATGTGCAACCCGAGGCCATGATCAGATCTGAAGCCTCAAAGTGCTGCCACGTGCAGCGGCAGGAAAAGAGGAACCGCACCAGCGAAGGTGGCGAATGGAGAAGGTGAGCACACGGGAAGCATCACACAAGCTGGTGGACATCAGCCCTTGAAGCTCACAAATCCAACCCAAGCCCTCATCCCAACAGCCAGGTCTCAAAGACATCCCTGTCCCCCGCAGTGCCAGCGGCAGCGGCTCCGGAGCGGAGCGCTGCGTTGGGTCAGGATCGCTTCCCCCACCAGCAAGGAAATTGGCTGGCACCAGCTCGCTCAGGGCCAGGCGGGAGCAGGACGACACTGAGCAAAGGCACGGTTTCAGCCTAGAAGCCAAACAACCAACCCAGCAATCACTCAACGCAAGAGCATCCTACGAAACCCAATTTCCCAAGGAGGAACGGATCCTGAGGGCCTGATCCTGCAACATGCCCGGCACCGCAGCCCCCACGCCAATCCCACTGCAGGTGCCAGCATCACTGATATTTTTCCAAAGCCGCAGGAGCGGGCGTGGGGGGAGGCCCGGGGGCTCCCCGCTTCCCGTGCTGAGCATCTTCCACCCGGCTCCTCCAGCCCCGCATCCTCCCGCAGCGGGAGGCTCGTAGCTATGGCAGCGCTGCAGCGGGAACGGGGAAGGAAAGGTTCATCCGTAGACAAAAAATTTCAGCGTTTTCACAGCAGATCTGCTCCGGCAGCCTCTCACAAGCAGATCACATCGGGCTGAGAGGCCGTTCTCATCCTGACAGCGCAGCTGGCAGCAACACGACACCAGAGCCTCCCCTAATAACCGCAAACAGGGAAGCGCCAGTGAGTATTAAGGCAGGCTGGTATCAGTTTATCTGTAACTAATGTAATATTACTGCAAGTGCATTTTATTCACTGCTAATTATCAGCAATAACTCATAATTCTTGAAAATTGCAAACAGCGGCTTTAATCACCGGCCTCTGCTGACGAGCTGCGGGGGCAGGAGGAATAAATCACCTCCCTCCCGTGTCACCAGGAGCGTGGGGACAGCCGGGGTGACCCCGCAGCATTCTGAGTTGCGGGGGCTCCCCTGGGAGCTGCCTCGTGCGACAGCAGCCAAGCGGAGACCCTTGGCAGTGCCGAAACCCGAGTGCTCTCATCAGCTTACAGCACGGAGAACATCCAGAGACACTAAATCCGGGAACCCTGGGGAGCGAGGAAGGTAAGTTTATCAAAATCCACTTAAAATCCTCAAATAAACCAAATTTGCTCTCCAACGGGAACAAGAGGAAAGCATCCCGCAGGATGGACCCTCAAGAGCATCGCTGCCGAGGAGCCGGCACGCGTCGCCGGCACCAGACCCTCCGAGAGCCGCGCGAGGGGTTCCGAGGGGAACCAGGCACAGGCCAACCCATCTTTTGGGACAGCAACGTTCTTATTAAAAACAAGTGTACAGATTTTTCTTGTTGGCACGTCCGGGGCTTTGGCCTTTCCAGGAGGGAGGAACAACACAGCAGGAATGTTGCTGGCACCCAGTCTGGGAAGGCAGCAGCCCCCGGGTGCGCGCTGCCCGGGAGGAGGGAACACGCACAAAATTCCCAGGCTCCCCGGGAAACCCAGGAGGTTTGTTACAAAACGGGATGTTTTGCAACGCTGATGTTTTATATGGCAGAGAGGAGGTCGTTTTTGTAACCTTTGCCTTTAGAAAAACAAAAGCACAGGAATATTTTTGCTCCTTTTTGCCATGCAACCTTGCAAAAAAAAAAACAAACAAAAACAAAAAAAAAAAACCAAGCCACCAAAAAAACAAACACCTTGTTAAACAAACAAAAACTCTCTCTGCAACAGCAGGAGACAGGCTTCGTGTCACCAACCTCCTCTCCACCAGGAAGCCTGGAGAAACCCCAAAACACAACCAGTAAATTTATTTTTCAAAAGGATGGGCTGCTCCAGGCACAGCTTTTGAGCAGACAAGTGCTGCCCACCAAAACCAGTTAGGATGCATGTACGCTTCCAGTTGTTTGCTGGGAGGAAACTTGCCTGTTACAGCCAAGCTGACAGCCAGATCCTAAGGAATATTTTCCTAAGGGATATTTTCCTAAGGGCTGCCCTGCACATCACCAGCACCCCGACGCCTGCGGCTCGCTCAGCGGGACGTGGCAGAGAGGTTTGCGGCATCGAGTCAGCACGACAAGATGAGATTTTAATTGCTGGCAATAAACCTTTAAGCCTCAGATGGGATTAAGGAGAGCTTTTTCTCCACATGCTTATTAAAGTCTAATGGAGACCAGCTTCACCTCTTTTCTCTCTCCCTGCCCCCTTCTCACCTTGTATATTTGCAGCGTGGCAACATGTATTTTTACAGCGCTCTATTATGCAAGGCTTTTTGCAAGGGTAAGAGAAAAAGCAAACAAAACTTCAATTAACAGCTCATTTTTACACAATATACTCCTCAGTAATGATTTGCTATCAGCGCAGGCTGAATTAATGGGAAAAAGGGCGAACAAAGCGGGCGGCGGCTGCGGGGTGGGATGTCAGGAGGCCTGGAACAGAACGGCGAGGGCTCTTCGGAGGCTGGCGGGATGCAGCGGGGCTCAGCCACCATCCATCACCCCTCAAACGACGAGCCACGCCGTGCCAGCGCTGCCTAATCACATTAGGGTAAAACACGACTTCCTTCCGACCCGCAATTAGGGATGCGGACGTGCACCGGGCCCCACAGCACCACTGGGGCACAGCCCCTTCTCCCCGCATCCCCCCCAGCACCGCAGCCCCCGGGGACCCAGCCCACAGCCCGCTCACTCCCAGGGCCACGCTTTCTGCTCTTTTTCTCCTTCTCATGTCTCACACATTCCATAATTACCAAAAACAGCACCAAAGCCCAACTGCTCTGCTCGTCTGCAGGAGCCAGGGGAGCCTCACACACCTTCCCGAAGCACGGCATGGTGAATCCACAGGAGAGGCCCTTCACCTCCTCAGCTAGTGCAATTAATTTGTTAATTCATTACAGAAAAAAGAGGCGTAATAAGGGATGAGGCAGTTCCTGATTACCACCACTGAGCAGCTAACCCGTTTCCCTTCCTTTGGAAGCTCAGGACGGTAAATCTCAGACTGTGTCCTATGGGGCACAGGTGGATTTTGAGCTGGGCAAGGGGCTGGCTCCCCTCCAATCAGCCCCACGGGCACAGCTCATCCTAAACTTTCACGGGCAACTCGTCTGGGCATCAGACTCTGACCAATAGAGCCTAAAGTCCAGAAACCCAGCTCTGAAACCGGCCCTCCTGCCATTTATTTTTGTGTGGTATGTACCCCACCTATGAAGTCTTGACAGGCCCTAAAAAACCACGTCCGAGATGCAAACCAGCAGCCAGAGGCGTTCCCCAGCCTGCAAACAGCCTGGCACTCCGAGAGGGGACTCACCCCGGCAGTTTTTCAGTTCGCATTAGCTCCGAAGCCTGCGGACAGCAGATTAAAGTCACATCGCTTTCACCACCTCATTGATAATTACAGCACGATAGAGGCAGACAGGAAAACACACCGCGGATCTTCACACCCCAAACGCATCCCCCCGGGACCGGCACAGCCAGAGGGCACGTTGCCCCACGGCCGCGTGTCCAGTGTGTCGAGCGGGTGCACAGAGATACCCACGGCGTCCAAACACCGAGCCTCAGCCGGGCTGAGCAGAAGGAAGATTTTTTTTCCCCCCAATTCCCCAGCAGCGTGCCATTCTCTGGCACGGTCGCTAGCCTATCAATAATACACATACAATACAATATATAACACAATATTCCACTGGAGTAAGAGTAAATGTCTGTTTTACATCGCTCACCAGCAGCCACCTACAAACCGAGAGGCAGCGTGCGGCCAGCGCCCCGCGGAGCTGTTGGCACCAAAGGGCGGTCACCGAGCATCGGGGCGGTCACCGAGCATCGCCAGGCAGCCGCTCACCCATCCGCACGGAGGGAGCCGTCCCCCCCGGGGACACACACACGCAGGAGGCACAGAACAGACTCTATCCAGCTCGTCTTCAGAGCAGGCAGTGTGTCAAGATAGGCTGGGTGAGTCAGAGTTTACCCTGAGAGCAGGCTAGCGTTGTGCTGCGGTTACAGATCCGTGCACGTACATTTTCCGTGATCTCCATGAACATTCTCTTCCTCTCCCTGACATTCACCACCCAACCAACTGCAACCTCGCTCGCTGCTTCGCTGTCACTTTAATGGCAGGTTTACTTTTCAGTGGAGGCATTAATTTGGGGTTATGCTACGAGCAAATTCAAAGGCAGACTGTAAGATCAAAGAACAGCTGAGGAACCACCATCGCACTCCGCGTGCCTGCGGATAAGCGTGGCCTCGTTCAGGTGTTCAGAGCAAGAGCGTGGATGCTGCAGCAGCGAGTCTTACCGGCGAGGGTCTCAGGGCAGCCGGCTCCTCCTCACCAACTGGCACCATGGTCACAGGACAGGGAGGCAGAGAACTCCCCGCTCCTTCCCCGAGCCCCCCTGGATGCGGGATGCAGAGCATCACTGCAGCAAACGGAGCTTGAAGTTTCTTGAGCATCACCACCAGCTTTCAGAGCCCAGGAGGCTCCCACCAGCAGAGCCTGTCCGACCCGAAGCACGGGTGCAACCCCAGGGTGCTCCAAGCACCCATGTCCCCTCCGGTCCACACCCAGCCGTGAGCAGTGCACCCACACCCTGCTCTCCCCTGAGAGCTTGCTGCCTGCTTTCTGCTTATTCCAGGAGTAAAACTTCACAAAAAAACCAAAAAGAGCACTCAACTTCAATCAGCAAAAAGGTCAGACACTGCCCAGGATCCAGCAGAACCCCCCAACTGCAATGATTCTGGCTGGTATGGGGGAGATGTGGCATTCCAGTGCGCCCTTCCTTTTGGAAAATGTACCCTCTTTTACAATTCTGAGACATTAATTGAAATTCAATCAAAGGCCAAGCGACAGAGGAGAGAAAAGCCCTGCGTTACACATTACCAGCTTACTACCAGTAACACCCGCTCGAGGTGACCCCTGGGGAAGTAGGTGTTTATGGTGGGCACAGGTACCCGACGGAGAGAGGAAGCCTGGAGAAATGTGTATCCAGAGCAGCGATGGCAGGAGCTCATTGAATGAAGAATTAAGCCAGGTTTTCTCAGTCCGCACTTTTTTACAGCGGGACTTTTGTCATCTCCTCGCTCCCCGCGCAAGCCTGCCGTCACCCGCAGAGCCACACCGCCACCGCCGACAAACTGCTCCGATCTCATCTGCCACCAGCGCGGTCAGCGACCATCCCCAGAAACCCAGCGAGGGTGGGAGGGGAATCCAGCCCTGACCCGGATTCAAAACATCTCTGCAGTTCAGCTCTAGGCTTGGGGCTTCAAATGGAACAGCTTTTTGAAATGCTTAATGCAGAGTAAGACAGAATTATAATTATGAGCAGCTGACAAATTGCACTCTGGAAGTAAATAACTCTTTACTTCCATAATAAAACAAAATGCTTTTCTAAAAATTAGTATAATTACAACTTTGTGCTTTTTTTTTCCCCAAATAATTTCACCCTATCTAGTAACAATGGGATTTCAATCACTAAAACCACCGCACACGGGCGGGAGGCAGGCAGGCTCTCCGCAGATCACAGAGGCAGGCAGATTTCAAAGAAGCCTTCAGGGGTTCCTGGTGCCGCCCTGGAGAAGCGGGACTCCCACGGGAGACTTCCAGAGGATCCCATGGGTGGGCTGTGTGGTCAGCACCAGGTTTGAAATCCTGCGCTTGCCACCCGCCTGGGACAGGACACGAGGGATCCATAAATCCATAGCCTCCCGCAGCTGGCCTCAGGGATGAGCTGGGTTTATTTGTGAAGTTAATAAAACTCATGCCCAGGTATTATTTATTTAGAGTGGGAAGGGGAAGGACCTTTCCCAGCAGAAGGCTTTGTCATGCTCCCTGATGAGGCTCCCAGAAAAGGTTTCCCTTCCTCAGTCACAGCAAGATCCTTCCTTCCTTCCAGAGCCATGGGAAAAGAGCCAGAACGCCTCAAAAAAACCCAAACCAAACAAACAGAAGGGCTGTTAGTTATTTTCCCCCAGGCAAAGGAAATCAGAGCAAACCAGGAATGCACGAGTCAAGCTGCGGCTCACACAAGCCCACGTCACCCAAGTCCCTCTGCTCCATCCTCACCCCCCTGCAAGGCAAAGGCAGCCCCTGCACAAGTAGAACACCGATTCCAGCCGGATTCGGTGCAGTTCCGATCTGCCGAGGGGTAGGAAACCGCAGCGATGGCAGCAGGGCTGTCTGCCTCCTCAGGGGCCGCCTTGCAATCGTGCCTTCGCCACTCTGCCCCTTCCCGCTTCCCGGCATCCCCACGCCAGCCCAGCTCCGGCCAGGAGGGCAATGCCGAGGTGCGGGAAGGCTTTGCAGGCAGCGGGAGCCGGGATCACGGATCAGGAGAGACCGAACACAGCCTGCATGTCAAAAAGGGGCAGATTCACTTTGCACGCCCCAGACCACCAAAACCACCGCACCGGACCCTCTTTATTTGAGCATTGTCCCAAGATTTTGTGGCCCAAGACACGTAGCAGCCAAGGCGAGCTCGGTGAGATGTCACCCACGCCATGGCGCCCGGGTCTCCGGGCTCTGGACAGCGTTCCAGTCCCATGCTCAAAAATTTAATAAACCAGAAAACACATACGCCCCACGCACAGGCACGTCTCTCAGTTAATGCTCCAATGGAAACAGCCCCTACCTACTACGGCAACGAGGATGTGCAGCTAATTAACTTTCTAGGAGTCACAGATGAACAGGAAAGAGCACATTAAGAACGGGAATTTGTGATGGGCACGTCTCAGAGGAATTAGCAAATTGCATAAGAGGAATCTTTATTCCGATTATAAATTAACACCAGCGACAAGACCCAGCACATTTTCACTGCCTCATGAAATAATTAACCCATCAAAGCCAGCTCCACGCAAATCAGAAGGGAGAGCAGCATGAAAAGCTCTCCATCTTCGCCGGGTGCAAGCACGCACGCTGCAAGCGCCAAGCCGGGAGGATCACCAACGGCCTCGAAACGCACCCGCGGCACTAACGACCGCCCCGCTCGTTACCCCGGTACACCCGCTGTGTGCTAGGAAACACTGCCTAGTACCCCCTCCAAAAAAAAAAAAGATGCTTTCCAGCTGTGGTTTAGCCCTGAGAAAGAAATCACAGTTTTAAATAACACACAACCATGCCCGGCACGGGCACAACGGTCTCTCCTCCCCCTCCCGCAGCATCACCATCCACGCACTATTCTCAGCTTCCCCCATACGTGACTTGCACAAATTTAGAAAGCAAAATACACATCCTGGAGGCACGTTCTGAGCCAAGGGACAGGCACCGCCGTTATTAAACGGGAGAGCATCCCTCGGGTATCTGTTTATCAAGTTCTCAAATCCTTCCCAAGGGTGCTCGTCAAAAATAGCCCAAAATTCACTGTGCCAAACACCCAGTCCCAGGCCATATTCCAAAAAAGCCTGCAAGCCTCAATCTGCAGAAACAGAAAAGGGCAGGAGCACAAGGCAATTACGTTTTGAGGGAGTTAACGGGATCCAGCCTCCTACTACGAACATCCACACACACGCGTGCTACGCTCTCATCCATCCCACGAGAAGAAGCTCAGCCTGCTCAGGAAAACCACTATGCAGCTGCAAATCGCAGCCCAAAATATCTCAAAATGCGTACAAAGCGTGAGCTCCGGACCCCAGGAAGGGGTTTCACCCGCGTCGGTGCCAGCGCTAGCGCCCGTGGAGCACGCGCCAGCCCAGGCAAAAGGCTTTTAAAAGGCGCTTTGGCTACTATTTGTTTTAAA
This sequence comes from Ardeotis arabs, assembly GCA_011801015.1. Taxonomy (NCBI): domain Eukaryota; kingdom Metazoa; phylum Chordata; class Aves; order Otidiformes; family Otididae; genus Ardeotis; species Ardeotis arabs. The sequence goes on along the minus strand of JAAGAY010143843.1, from coordinate 29,160 downwards.
TCTAAGGAACGGCCCATCCATCACACGCTGCTTTATTGATTAACTCTGTACCCAGAAAAACAACCACAAACCCTGTATCTAGCTGACAAGAAAAAAAAAAATTAAAAATCCAATCGAGATGGTATTTCCAGGAGAGAATTACAGCCCCGTTGCCCATCCCCATCGTCTTTTATGGGAGAGGTATTGGCAGGCTCCTGGAGATAACCAAGTAATGGCCCATCAGCCCTCGCCCTGGCTTATACATTAACTCCTGGTCCTCCTGCAACATCTGCCCTCCTCTCCCTCACCCCCAAACCCCCGTCAGCGATCCCAGGGGAGACCCCAAGGCTGCCCCAGACCCCGCAGTGCCCATCCAGGTCCCAGCCGAGCTCGGCTCTGGCCGCAGACCTGCACCCAGCACGACGGGAGTGATGGAGCTGCTCTCTGGATGCAGACAGACATTTCTGAGCAAAATGAAGCCTGGAGGTAGAGGAGATGAAGCTGATTAAGCCTCATTATCCTATTTAGCGTAATGATGGCAGAGCCAAGAGGACATCATGCAGCCGGGGAGCGGAAAGAGTGATGTTGTTAATGGAAGCGCGCGGGCAGGCAGGTACGGCCGAGCTGACATGAGGGGTTTATCATCTCCTGCGCTGGCCAGCTTGCTTTCTCCTCTCCCCTGCCCAGTCCACCTTCCCAGTCCCACCAGCATCCCGCCTGTGGTTTCCCGCTTGCTCAGAGGAGCACTTAAGGGCAGTGATACGGAAAAGGCAGGAGCAAGTGAGCTCCTGGAAGCCAAAGCTTCAGCACGGGTGCTCCTCTGCGCCTGGACCCAGCATCCCACCCAAAACCCACCCGCATGGGCACAGAAACGCTCGTGGGACTCCACCAGCCTGCGGTGCTGCCAGGAGAGGTCCAGCCCAAAGACAACACACATGCATGTGAAAAATCCAGCAGCCAGGGACTGTCTGAAAATCAGAGTCAGGGCTGGATGTGTCCTCTGGACTCTTGTGGGATTCCTCTGGGAAGAGGGAGGTTGGAGCAAGAAACCCATCACAGGAACCCAATAAAACACCACTCTGAACAAAGCCAGCCCAGTCAGCAGAGCTGTGAGACAGATCTGAAGGATGAGAATAATAACACTTAATTCCAGCATTCTTACACGTTGCAGTAGACCCAAAACAGCTACTCAGTGATCAGGGACCTACCACACTGAGCAGTATTTTTAAGTAAACTCCTCCTCAAAGGCTTCAGGTCCTGGCATCGAAGACCCTCAGCCCCAACCCTTTTTAGTAAAGGCAACAGCATCTCATACCCCTCCCCATCACCGGCCCCTCTCCAACCAGCAGCCTCCTCAAACACCAGCTGAAAGCCAAGTTCTTCTTTAAAAAGAACCGTAAGGTGAAAGCAGAGCGAAGGAAGGAGAGAAACCTGTCGCAGCATCAGCAGGGCCAGGGAGGGAAGACAGGCGGCCTGTTCCTTAGTGGTGTAAGACATTCCAGAAACTACAGCAACGTCCTGCTGCACAACCAGCTCTGCTGCCGCCTCCCCACCACCGGAGCAGCTGGCAAAAACCACTGTGGCTGAACACGACGTGCAAGGAGACAGTTGTCAAAATAAGGGAGAGCCTCTTTTTTTTTTTTTTTTTTAAAAACACCTGAGGTCAGTTTCAGCATTCCCATTTCAAAACACAGCAGAGAAGAACGCCGGCCGTCAGGAAGAAGCAGGTTTTGTGGTGCAACTGTTTAACTTCCCTGTTGGGAAACACCGGTGTTGGGCAGCTGATCAAACACCGCCCAGGCCCCGCCGGCACTGCGGCACAGGCCGAGCACCGCGACGGCCAACACGGGTGAGAGATCTGGGGTTACGACAGCAGCAGGAAAAGCAGGGTTTGAGGGCAACCGGCTTCCAGGAGCCCCAGTTACCTGACAGCAGCCCCCTGCCGCATCCCACAAAGGGTTTGGGAGCCCCAGGAAGAGCCAGGACTGGGGCAGGCAGAGCGCGCGGAGCAGGAGCAGGCTCTCAGCCGCCTGACACCGCCGTCATCTCATTTATTTGTTCTTTACTCAAACGCATCCATTTGCGCTGGAAGTGACACACTGGAATATCAATTTTCCTCATAGCTGAGGACACATCTGACTGTACCTGTGACGAGAGGCTCAGAAAGCACGGGAGCGGGGACGGCTGACGCTGCGAGCTCCCCTGCACGCGGGGGCTACCAGCCCACACCGCTCTCCAAACGGAAAGCCTCACACTCCTCACCCATAACCACAGATAATCCTTCTTCACTAAAATAAATTTAAAGAAATTTAAAAGCTCTTTGGAAGTTTTTGAAGATAGCTTTACTAAGCCATTCCTGTGTTTTCAGCTGTAAAAATCCAACAGCTTCTGCCTTATTTATTTTTTTCAATAATACTCTTAGGCTGGAGGATGGTTCATTCAATTTTGAACCGTTTAGACGCTTGGCAGCTCTGCAAATTAAACCCCTGGGCTGAAACAGAAGGTCACACCTGAACTGTTTGCAAAAAGCGTTGTCGGTGAAAAGAACAAAAGCAGAAGTGTGAAGGAAAAAAAAAAAGAAGGGAAGAAAAAAAGAGCTCAGACAGCCTAAAGCTGCATTCAGCACCGGCAGAGCCACCCAGGGTTTTGGAGAAAACAGGGTTTCATTAAATCTGTGAGAGAAACCGATCTGTACCCAGCTTCTGTCACGGCAGAGCCAAAGGAAGAGCAAATCCCCCCAGCCCAGTAACGCCAACTTACCAGTGCTGGCATGAGCAGGTCGGCAAAGTACACGAAAGCCGCTCCCAGAGAGAAGCCCACGGCCACCGGGAAGAAAGCGAAGGCTCCAAAGCTGCCGGATTCCTCGGCCATGTCGATAGCTGGGGCCAGGAGGGACCAGTAGGAAGCAGCCAGCATGACCTGGGAGACAGGAGGGGAGCGGTGAGAACCACACAGGCACCGATGCCGCGGGGACCCGACACCGGCTACCACACAGCAGCACCGCGGGCACCTCCGCCAACCCACCCTCCGGCCAGGGAAATCCCTGCGCTCGTCCCCACGGCCACTGCAACCCAGCAGAGCCATCAAAACCCGCTTCCCGACGGAACAAATCCCTGAAAGCTGGAAAAATGAGTTTTTTTTCCCCATTTTCACCAAGGGGGCTTTTCTGGGCTCAAAAGTCCAAGGCAGCAAACGAACCACACGAACTGCACAGCCACAACAGCCCTCCAGATGGGAACAGCATGGGAGCAGGAAAACCGCCCTGCCCTTGGGTGTTTGGCAGCAACAGGAGTGGGTCCCTGACCCCACCGGCCACCGCACCCCAGCCAAAGCCAAGGTGAACCAAATCCTTCCCGGGCTTCTCCACAGAGGAAGAAGGAAACACAGCCCTGACCTCAGGCAGAAAAAGAAAAAAAATTGGGGAACGCCTAGAGCCAAGGAGCCATTTCCAAGCTCGCTGAGGGCACACCACGGCTCTGCTGGGCAGCTTTAACCTGCCAAGGTTCCCACCTCCCTGCCCCAGACCACGGCAACCGCAGCACGAGGGCTTCCGCACGGACCCACGCTTGGGCCGCTCCCGTCCCTGCACCCAGGCTGGAGGAGAACCAGTTCTCACCCCAAACAGCAACGCCCCAGCTCCCAGCACAGACCAGCGCCGCCAAAGCCCTACTGCAGTGCTTCACCAACCCCACCTGCACCAGGAAAACAGAGCATTTGGGTAGCAGAATGCTTTCCTCCTTGCTTGCTGCTTAGCAGGGAGGGAGAAGGCACAGCTACCCAAAAAGAGGACAGAAAAACAGGATTTGGGACTTGCGGGGATCTCCAGCCCAGCCCTGCTCAGAGGTGTTACTCAGAGTAGAGAACAAAGCCAAGCAAGGCACCAGTTCCCTAATCTGACACCAAAGAACACAATATTAACATGCATTTTATCACCTTATCTCTTCCTCCTCGCCTCTGCTGCCTGAGGTACTGGGCTGGGTTAATTAAAAAGTCATCAGCGCAGCACAACGCCCTCAGCAGCAGCCTTGGCCCCCGTTTCCCTCCCCGCAGCTGTGGGAGCTCGGCTGTGACTGGTTCTGGGGACTGGTCCCATCACACACTGGGAGAAAGCGAGTCAGCGAGACAAGCACAGATGGGCTTAAAAAAAATAAAATAAAATAAAAATTAAAAATCGCAGCAAGGATCTGTGTTAGGCTTTGGGAACTGCTCTCTACCAGCAAGGGCAGAGGAGTGGTGGCACCCGCTGCCCCGCCATGGGTGTGCAGGGTCCGCATCGCCTTGGGGTGGACAAGGTGATGCCCTGAGCTCTCTCCCCACCCTGCCTGCGAGCGGGGAAGCTTCCAACAGAGAAAGGGGCGTGGGATCCGGATCCCCCAGGAAGGACCAAAGCAAGCCTGGAGATGGCAGCGGGAGGGAAAGGCGACCCCATTTCTCCATCCAGCAACCACCCTGAGCACCCCACAAAGTCCCATCTGCAGGACACTCCAACGAGATGCTGCTCGGCTCACTCTCACGGCACGAGCCCTCGCCCGCGGAAGAGAAGTGCGTAACAAACTATTACATTTTAAATCACTTCTCACAAAGGAATGAGCTGCCTATGGCTGTAGGCGCCAGTCCCTGAGGGATTGTGTAAATCTCAGCTCGCTATGAGTAAGAAGAAAGCAGGCTGTCACGTCAGGCTTAACTACGGCTGTCAAACTCCAGATTTCAAATGCCACCTCCTTTAAAACAACAACCACACACCTCAATGTGGAAACACGAGCAATGGGGAGAGGCTTTGCAGAATTATATTGTCATCTTACGTTAAGATATCATCTCCCCATGGAAAACAGAGGCCTGACACTGCTCAGCCTCCAGATCTCGTCACCACCGAAGTCAGCAACAGCAATCCCACCGGCTTCGCTCTACACGGGCTCCGGGGGAAGATGGTGATGGGGCTTCAAGCCACTCCAGCCTCTCCAGCTGAAGAATAAAGCTGCTGGGCTTGCTTGGGAAGGAAGAGGGATTTATTCCTACACCCTTTCACGCAGAGAAAGCCCTTGACCCACTGGGTGGGGGAGCTGGAAGCCACGGTCCTGCAGCAGCCAGCAGAATTGACGACATCCCTGTGCCTCCCCTCAGCCCACCTCTGAGCTGGGGTGGGGGTTCAGGGACACGGGCTGGCCTGGGAGCAGCTCCTGCCCACCCTGTTTAGCGTCAGAGCTGGCACTTACCCCCTGGTGCAGCACCGTCCCTTATCAGATGATGCTCATGAACTCACAAAAGGGCAAGGATTTCTGCCAGCGATCTGATTTAAGTAACAAAAAAACCAAACCAAAACAAAAACCCACACTATTTCAAATCATTGTAACTGTCCAGCCAGGGACAGGAACCCAAACCCCACCAGTGTCACCAAGCAAGCTGGTGTCAAAGGCAAGGATAAAAGATGAAAACTCTGCCTGGGCTCTCCTCACATCAATAAAACACGAAGCCACTTGGGCAGAGGGTACAATTTTCTGCACAAAGCCTTCCCCCCGCACCAGCCCCGCTCAGCCCAGCCAAGATGGGGAGCAGGGGACCCACCACGCGCCAGCGCGCTGGCACCGGGACACGCACCTCCTGCCAAACAGGATTTAGATATTTTCGCAGAGAGACTTGGTGCTCCAGAGCCAAGATGCAACAACGCTATAAATCCACCAGCTCTTGGGAAAACAAGCCGCAGTTGATGGGGGAGGAGAAAGCATGCAGAAGGCAGCTGCATATCTAAAGCATCCCTGGGCCACGGGGAGCCCAAATCCTTCCCTGGGATACATCAGCACAACCGGAGACAAAACCCAGGCTCAGAACCCGCCTGCCTCACGCTCGTACAGCCTCACACGACAGAGAGTGACTGAACCCAGGTCCGTGTCCTCACGCTGATGGGAACCCCTCAAAACGTGCCAGGCAGCAGGATTTATCACCACACCGTGCCCCAACACCTCTCCCAGGTCTGAAGGGTCTCCATCGCCGACCCCTGGGCACCAGCATCGCCTTCCAGGCAGGGACTCGATGCGGGTGCCTGGTCCAGGCTCTCCCAAACGCTGGGGTGCCAGCACTGCTCCCCACCCGGACCACGGAGCCAGCACCGCCCCAGCTCAGCCCACACAGCTCCAGAGCCGCACAGGAGCTTTTCTCCTGCAAATACAGAACAAAGAGGGCAACGATCCAACAATTTTTGTTCTCAACTGCAGCTGGTCCTGCTGGACCTCAGGGCGAGGAGGAGAGTCCCTGCGCACCCGAGTGTGGTATCACACCCTTGTGTTAGAATTAAAGCCCTCTCGTCTCGTCACATCCTGCGGGATCGGCAAGATGAGAACGGCAGCTCTGAGGGAAACAGCCACATCAACGGCGCGTGGATCAGAAAACCCAAGCTGCTTACGAGCAAAGGGGATCCTCTCGGCAGGACGGGAGAGAAGAGCGATGGAAGGTGAGAGACCAGCAGGATGCTTTCCCTGCCAAACCTCTCCGCTTGGCTTCATTGAAGCTCCAACAAGAAGAACCAGCCTCAGCAGAGCCCTGTGAATCACTGACGCTGTTTGAAGCGGCACTGAAAGGGAATATTCCACACCTGCCTGGTGTAGTTTAAAGAGCACATCCTTGTGATTTTCTGCTTCATCTGGGACAGAAGAAGAAATTAAACTGCGACCCAGTAAGATGAATAGCCGTGCGAGCTGCAGGAAGGAGGACTGCCAGTGTTTATGATGTCTGAGACCACAGCACCACCAGGATAACACCAAGAAAACAGAAAATACCTTAAAAAAAAGCTCTTATTTAAGAATATCAAGATTTAAGAGAAAAGCCAGAATTCCACATCAGATGCCCAACCAAGCAAAGCCTTGTTTCCATGGAAACACATCACCTCGGAGGCTTTCACATACAAAACCCTCTATTATCCACGGTTTCCAGAAAGGTAACTGAGGCAGAGAGAAGCTAAACGGTCAGACATCTGAGCAGGAGTACTGGGCTGGAGGAAGCTGAGCTCCTCCACACCGCAGCAGCCAGCCGCACGGGTCCCCTTCGCCAGAGACGACACTTGTGCCGTCAGACGTGGTCAGCTTGAGCCGTGCCAAAAGGGGATTTTGCTTTGCAGTCGGGATGCTCCCAGCACACGCAGGCGGTTCTCCCAGCACACCCCAGCTCAGGCCACAGCAATTTGAGCGTGTGCCCAGGCTTACACCAGCTGCCCCAGACCACATGGCACGTCTGCAGCGAAGGCAGTGCCAAGATGCAGCTTTCTGGATCCCAAACTAACATCCCGCATCCCGAACCATCGTCCTCGAGGTCACCTGGACATCCCTGTCCCATGTCCTTCTCCTGGTTTGGCAGTGGCAGAGAAGGTTTTTGTTAAATCTGGTTTTATTTTGCTTTATGAGCTCCCAGAAGATGAGCAGGCAAACCATCACCAGCAAGAGAGAACCATCCCTTGTACTCTGCTTCACCAGTGATCCTGGTCTCGGAGAGCACCATGCACGCTCCGCAGACCCCAGATGGCTATCAGGGATCCTGAGCTAAGCACTAAACCAGCAAGGTTAGAAGCAATACCTGCCCCTGAAAGCATAGGAGCAGGAGGGCTGCTGGCTCTGACAGAGCACAGGGGAAGTTTAATTAAACCCAGCAGCCCAGATTTCAAAGCAGAGAGAGGCAGAACTGAACTTCCTCCTTATCTCAGCGCTCAGAAAGACAGCCCGACCGTATCTGCATGAGATCTACATCAAAGATACGTGTTTTAAATAGAAATTCCTTAGAGCGAGGGAAGTAGTCCGCGATCAGAGCAGTGTTGCTGTCTGAAGAAACACTTCTTACACGGAGGAAGAGAGAGAAACCAGTACAAATAGGTTTCAAAATCGGCCGCTCCACATCCTGCTTTTTCCCCTACACGAAGCCAGCCTGCCAAAGCACAGAGAGCTCGCGTTGCTCCCGAGGTTCCCTCAACATCAGTTTTGAAGCATAAGCCTGGATGTGGCAGGAACGGCCCCTTGTCCCAGCCAGGAGGGCTTCACAGCCCGTTTGGGTTCCCTCTCCTGGCACAGCCAGCCTCAGGCTTGCAGCCTGCTCAGCTCCAGCGTCACATCCCACCTCCACCATCCCACCTCCACCTCCATGCTGGGAGCTGCAGGTCAGCCACAATCCCTCCTGCCGAAGGGCTGTCCTAAACGGCCAGGTCAGGAGATGGTTTCAGCTCCAGCTTCTCCATGGACTCTTTGTGAAGCCACCAAACACATGATCTCCCTGTCTGCAGAGGGAGTAAAACACTTCTCACATTATCAAACCCTTTCGGGTAAGAACGAGATAGAGACATGGCCGGTCAAGCAATTACAACGCTGCCCAGCTGGGAAAAGAAAAACTCTGCTAAAAACTCAGGGGAATCCTCTCGCCTGAGGAGAACATCCAGCAAACCCCTCCGTGGCCCCAGACAGCGGCACAGAGGAAGCGTCACGGCGTGGGGTGAAGCGCAGCCCTCGCAGGGGATATGCCAGCCCCCTGTCAGAGACAGCGCAAAGAGCTGCGGGCACATCCGGAGCAAACAGGAAAAGAAGAGTTCCAACCTCTGGTGCTTTTGCTACGTCACTGCCACCCAAACACTTGGCCACCAAGCCAGGACCTGCGCCCAGCGAGCCCTACAAGCAACTGTGGCACCTGGGATCTCTGGTATCTCCCTGCGGAAGAGCTGGTGCTGGCCACGCGGCGTCAGGGCAGAGCTGCAGGGACCCCGGGCAACACAGCTCACCCCAACCAGCACCAGCTTCGGCAGCTCAGGCCCACAAACACAACCCAGAAACCTTCACCAACGGCAGCTCATGGGTGGTTTCCGTGGCAGCACCTTCTGCCAGCGGGACCCTGTCACCACAGGTTTCCTCACTGACGTTCCCCTGCAGACAATGCCGCAACCCCAGAAAAATATTCCCCCTTTCCTATTCCGAGCACAGCAAATTGAAAGAAGCTGAGGGAAAAAAACAAACGTTTGCAGGACTTCTGCTTCACCAGGCGAGCTCCACCTCTGCCGCGCAGGATGACTCAGGGCTCCTGGCAGGGTGACGCGGCGGCTGTGGCGAGGACGGCATCACGGGTGCCAGGCAGCACCCTTGGCCAGGGCAAACACCCCGCCGAGCCCCGCTGCCTCCCCAGCGCGGGACGGCTGCACCGGCTGCTTCGAGAGACAGCGACGCCGCAGCGAGGGGCCAGCCCAGCCCGCGCTGTCCCCAGCCGCACCTCCCCGACACCACTGAAGTGGCTCCAACTCAGCTTGCGAGGCCCAGGGTGTGTCTTCCAGAGCAAAGCAGCTCCGAAATCAAACCACGGAGGAAAGCTCCAGAACAGGCAATTCCTAACGCAAGTGATTCAATTATAGATGATGGCCCGGGAATCTGCTACCACAGACGAGCTGAATTATTCACATCATTAGCAGGTCGCAGGCATGCTCCAGGAAAGCCTGCGAGGGCGCAGAGCAAGCTCTGGTTCATGTCACCCAGCACAGCAGACTCCTGCTCAGTGCAGCTGGGTTTGCTTCAGGCTTTGGAAACCACAGACTTGTGATCTCCAGAGCTGCAAACAGGCAGATTTCACCTTGATCAGCGGCGTCGCAGCATCTGGGGGTGCACAGGGAGGAGGGAGCCCCACAAGCACCAGGCTCGTGGTTCACCCCAAAACCTGGCAGCATCACCCACGCTCCAGGTGCCAGCTGCACAGCCAGGACACAGCAAGCAGGACCTGGCAGAGCTCTGTGCACCCGCCACACACCCTGGAAGACACACCTTCCACCCAGAGCACATCCTCTGGGCCAGCTTTCAGGCACAAACCAGCACCTGAAGGAACACAAATGTGATTTATCAGGTCTGAACGAGCCTCCACCTGCTCCCCATCACCCTGGAGTCTGGGCAGCAGCAGGTGGTTTGCGTTCACAAGCCCCAACACAATTTCAAGCCATAGTTTCAGGCCTTTCTTCAAGAAAAATGAAGTGAGCTCCACATTTACTGTCCACCCTTGATGTGGAGCTGCACTGTCTTTATTCCCCTTTCTCCCAAGGGCTTAAAGCACCCACACTCTGCAGGAGAGCAAGAAGCACAAAGCAAGCTACACATGTTAGCTTCCAAGGCAATGACTCTCCTGCCCATCCTCATCACACCAGTGCTCCAGGAGGAACGACTCAGAAGCCCAAGGAAGTGAGAAGAGTTTAACTCAGGAGAGCCCAATCCAGCACGACATCCTCGAGCCACCTCCACCCTCAGCAAAGAGGCACCAGACCTGACAGGATGCGACCAGCCCCTCACCGTGCTCCTCCCTGCCCCACCTGCACCCCAGGCAGTTATCCAAGAAAAGCCAACACAAGTGGGCAACTAAATGATGCGTGGCAGGGCTTCAGGTGGCAGGAGAACACGGGCAGAGACGAGGAGTAGAAGGATGCTGTACTCACCCCCGCGGCAAAGCCTAAGCTCCCATCGAGGATCCGCCTCTGGAAAAAAACAAAACAAAACAAACCAAAAACAAACACAAAGCACATCATTTACTCCGGGCAGAAGCAGTGGAGTGCAGCCATGCCACAAACCGCACCAAGAGGGGAAGCCGGCTGCACCGCGGTAACTTTCTCCTCCCCATCTCTACAACCCAAGTCATTTCTGTGCTTTGAGGCAAGAGCCGCGCTCCTCGCGCAGAGGAGCCCACCGGCCCGGTGTGACGGCACCCCACCATCACCCAGAGCCTACGGCGTACCCAGCTCCCCCAGCACCGCCCGGACTGGGCCGGGCCGATCCGCCGCCCACACCAAAACGCCCTGAGGAGGCAGAAAGGTAAATCAGCAGCACCCATCTGCGCACGCTGCTCTGCATTTCCCCCTCTTGAAGATTGCGATGCCTCTAATAACAGGCTGCTATAAACAAAACCATTAGCCCTCCAGTAACCCAGCACGTACCCTGCCCACTCCACTCCCAGTGCAGTTTTTCTTTAGCACATCCCCTCCCCCAGGAAGAAAACCAACGTGCTGCTGCAAAGGGAATCTCACTTTGCAACCAACTCCTGAATAAATCATCACAAGAGAAAGGCATAAATAATAAATTCATCCGGGCAACTTCGAACACAACAGCAACAGGAGCCTCTAATTTTGGAATACAAGATGACTTAACGATCAGCACTTTGCTTGTTCCGAGCATGGGCTGACCCAAATCCCGCACCGGAGAAACCAGGTTAGAGGAGGAGAACCTGCTGTTCCAAACACCCAAACACAGAGCTCTGTCCGCGGCTCTGCCCCATCTCCCGACCGCCGTGAGCTACGCTACGGCACATACCACAGCCCGGGGTCAGGAATTTGATTTCCTTCTCCTCTTCTCTGTTGACACATGGGAGAGAAATAAGCTGAATTTTTCCTCCTCCTGCCTCAGGACCAACCTCAAATTCCTCGCACTTGGGACCAAGCAGCCAAACCCACCGTGAGCGCAGGGCCGCCCTCTGCCCCGGACCCCGCTCCCCTCCCGGGACACAGGACGTGATCCCGGCACCCACCTGCCCGCTGGAAAACACGAACACCAGCGCCGAGCCAGCCGCTGTCAGCCCCCAGGTGAGGAACGTCCCCAGCACCGCCTGGATCACCGGCCCATGCCCCGGGATCATGCTGACCTAGGAGAGACGAGCTGCGTCAGCAGAAGGGCCTGCTGCTTACAGACAGAGAACAACCCCCAAAATTCCTCCCTGGCTAACGGGGGAGCACAGCCCAAACGCCTCCCCACCAAAGGGGAAGGGGTCGCTTAACCATCCTCCCTGCTACGCCTCTCTGAGGTTCTCTCTTCCCCTTAAGCAAGGCTTTGCGATTTAATCCGAGCTTAGAGGAGCAGGAGGGACCAAGGAGGGACGGGATGCACCATATTCCATCTGGTGCACGACACCCCTGCTAAATTTGGGCTCAGCCCCCCAAGCTGGCAGCAGGATAGAGCAGCTCCGCAGAAACACAAAGAAAGAGCGTTCAAACCTCACGGAGCGACGGGACGCCTCGTCCCGCATCCCCGGGCGGTTCCCGGGCACGTGCCCCACGTCCCGCTTCTCGGTGGCACTCGTTTGTCCCAAAACCCAATTTTCCTCACGCTGAAGGCGAACGCCCTCGCAGCACCCAGCTCCCAGCTCCGCCGAGCCACGGGCGCCCCGGGACCAAGCCAAAAGGGGAACGAGTCCTGGGGACGGGCCACCGGAGCAGGGCTGGGGGCTGTGCCCGGGGGGCTGCTGGGGGTCGAGGCCGGGTTACCCAAAAACGCCGTGCCCCGCGCACGCGGGACGGCCCGGGAGCCGCGCTGCTGAGGAAGCACAGGCAGGTGCACAAACACAGACACGCAAAGGCACCGAAACGCAGGTGCATCCGTGCACGGAAACGCGCGCGCATTTACACATTTAAACATAAATGGATAAGCAACGCACGCGCCGCCGCCTCCTTCCCCCCTCTGAGCCCCCCCAGACCCCCGGCCTTGCCCCAGGCCCGCTGCCAAACCCT
>JAAGAY010143843.1:0-10404 GCA_011801015.1 Ardeotis arabs | reverse complement strand
GGTGCCCCAGTGCGGCGGCGGCAGCGGAGCGGTGGGTGCGGGGGCGTGGGGGTGCGGGAGGGGCTGCTCCCCCGGCCCCAGCTCATCGCCCACCGCAGCCGCCCGGGCTCAGGGTGCCGGGCCGGGGCGGAGTGGGCTGGCACCCCGCCGAAAGGTGAGGGACAAGCTTCATCCCCCCGCACTCCACGCTGCGGGTGTCAGTGGCCGCCAGCCGGGGACCCCCCCCACCTTGGATTTTGGGGGAGTCACAAGGAGCCCGGTGTCGCCCGAGTCAGCGGGAGCTGTGCTGTGCCCGGGACAGGCTGCGCGGCCCCGCACGGCCGGGGAGGGGGCTTGGGGAGAGCCCCTCCGCCCAGCATCCCTCCCTCGGAGCCTGGCAGCAGGATGGGCAACCCCCCCCAGGAATACCTTCATTTCTGTCTATTCTCCAATTTCTAGAATCTTCCCCACCACCCCCAGAAGATGACATCTCAGCTCCTCTGAACCAGCAGTGCCCAGGGACCGGTGGAGCCATGGAGCTGGAGTACGAGCTGCCCAACGCCACCGCCTTCTGGTTCTCCCCGGCTTCTCCCTTTGACAACTTCTCCGTGGAGGCACCCACCAACGCGTCGCAGAACGCCACAGGCCAGCACTTTGACCTGACCAGCAACGCCATCCTCACCTTCATCTACTTCGTGGTCTGCATCGTAGGGCTGTGCGGCAACACCCTGGTGATATACGTCATCCTTCGGTACGCCAAGATGAAGACCATCACCAACATCTACATCCTCAACCTGGCCATCGCAGACGAGCTGTTCATGCTCGGCCTGCCCTTCCTGGCCATGCAGGTCGCCCTGGTGCACTGGCCCTTTGGCAAAGCCATCTGCAGAATCGTCATGACGGTGGATGGGATCAACCAGTTCACCAGTATCTTCTGCTTGACGGTTATGAGCGTTGACCGGTACCTGGCTGTCGTCCATCCCATTAAATCTGCCAAGTGGAGGCGGCCCAGGACAGCCAAAATGATCAACGTGGCCGTTTGGGGTGTCTCCCTGTTGGTGATCATGCCCATCATGATTTATGCTGGGGTGCAGCATAATCACGGCAGAAGTAGCTGCACCATCATCTGGCCGGGAGAGTCGGGCGCCTGGTACACAGGCTTCATCATCTATGCCTTCATCCTGGGCTTTCTGGTGCCTCTCACCATTATCTGCCTTTGCTACTTGTTCATCATTATCAAAGTCAAGTCCTCGGGCATCAGAGTGGGCTCCTCCAAGAGGAAAAAGTCCGAGAAGAAAGTCACCAGGATGGTCTCCATCGTGGTTGCTGTCTTCATCTTCTGCTGGCTCCCCTTCTACATCTTTAATGTCTCCTCAGTCTCCATCCTGATCGTGCCCACGCCTGTCCTCAAGGGCATGTTCGACTTCGTGGTGGTCCTCAGTTACGCCAACAGCTGTGCCAACCCCATCCTTTACGCCTTCTTGTCCGACAACTTCAAGAAGAGCTTTCAGAACGTCCTTTGCCTGGTGAAGGTCAGTGGCATGGACGAGGCGGACCGGAGCGACAGCAAGCAGGACAAATCCAGGCTCAACGAGACCACGGAAACCCAAAGGACCCTGCTCAATGGTGACCTGCAGACAAGCATCTGAGGGGACAGCGGAGTTGTCCTTCCTTCGCTCTCCTCTCCCCACTTGCTCCCAGCTGCAGCAGGGCAGTGGTACGTACAGAGTCGGGGCAGGAGAGCCAGCTCAGGGGACGGCGGTGCGTGCACCGATGGGCGGCGGGGGCCCCTGGCTGGGCTCCTGAGCTGCTGGGTTGGCTTGCAAGTGCTGGGAAGGATACGGTCCAAGAGGAGCTGCCTCGCCAGGAAAACAAAGACAACTTGTAGCAATGCAGTGCATTTCAACACCAAAGTGCCACTGTGGGCCACAGCCACCGCTGGGGCGGCTCCGCTGCCTGCTCCGGTGGTACCCTCGGGGCTGGTCGGCTCTGGGGGCTCTGCCCCAGGACGGGTGCTCGCCCGTGGACACACACGCACTGCAGGGTGACCTCAGGAGGAGCCGACGCTACGGGTGTGTGCCAACACGGAGATGCACCGTCTTACGGCCGAGACCCGGCGGGAGCTCCCCGGAGAGTCCGAGCGCACATCCGAGCCACCCTCCCCGAGGAGACGAGGATATCTGGGGCTGCATTTTGCCTGGCTTGTCCGTTACTCCATTGCCTCCCTGAAGTCTCCCTGCTGCTGTTTGACTGCGTCGCTCGTGACAGCCGCCCTGCCCGGAGGTGCCACGGCGCGACAGAGGCATCCGCCCCGCGGGAAGCAGCTCTGCCGCCCCGGCAGCCCCTCTGGTCCCACCACGCTCCTACCCTGCCTCCTCCTGCTGCCGGAGAGCCTCTTCCCTCCTCTCGCCATGACGTCACCTGCCCGCAGGTTTTCTCCTCGCATGGACGATTTTCCCCCTTTTCCCTCCCCAGTAGCCGCTGCCCCTCCTGCCGCCCGCATCTGCTCGCGGACCATCCCAGGCTGCGCCGGCAGCCGAGACCACTGCTCTCCCTGGCGAGCCACCGCACGATCATCCGGCACCAGTCCCTGGTGGGAAATCCTCAGGAGCATCATAACAGCAGGAAAACACTGGGGGTTTGGGACGCCCTGGCACGGGCTGCAGCACATCCTGCTGCCGCCAGCTCCCGCGGGCTCCAAGGATCACTTGCGGTGAGCGAGCACTGACCGGCCACCGGTGACGCCTGCCCTGCTCCTTCCAGGCAAGTTACGCCGGAGGAAGGGGCACTGGAGAGGATGGGGGACAGACAGGAGGACAGGGGACTCCGACCCTGAAGGAACCGGGCAGAGCAGATGACAGGGCTTCCAGCACCAAGCCGTGAGGAAGAGCAGGGCAGCATGTGTCCCCCTTGTCCCTGTCCTGCAGCGCAGCGCAGGTAAGGGGCAACGTGGGGTGCGAGGGTGGGTCTGACCTGGCTGCCCGGGACCACCCTGGAGCGATCGGCTCTGCCCCTGCGCACAAACCCGGGGCTCGGGACCCCTCACCACCCGCTCCTGCCCCAGCCAAGCCGCCCTCCTCGGCCAGCGCAGCGGGAGCAGTGGCGAAGCCCCAGGGAGGGGGAAAAGTCCCGTCTCCTTCCCAAAGCACCCGCAGCAGTCTCTGTGCCAGAGGCCAGGCTCTGCTCACAGGCTCTTGCCCCAGAGCTGAGCCGTGGGAACGCAGCGGTGTAGGTGGAGAAAACAGCCCGGCCTCACTCACCGTCCCCTTCCCACCCCGATATCCCCCCGAGCAGCCCCATCGCCGGCCGACGCGGACCCTTCACCTCGCGCTGCTGACAAGGCAGGGGGACGCAGTGCAGGGCTCAGGGGCTTTCTGTGGGGCAAAGCAGAGCGTGGTCAGCGTTTTATTTGCTTTTAACCACCCGCTGCTCCTCCGAGGAGCACGCGTCCGCGTTCAAGCACATGGAAGCACCACAGGGTCCCCTCGCTGCCGGTGCCGGGCTGTGCAGGCAGCTGCTCACCGCACGCATCCCCGCACTGGCTTCGTTAATAAAGCCGAACCCCAGCTCTGAGGCAGCGCAGGCTGCCCCGCCGATGCTGCGGGAATTAAAACACGAGGAGCGTGTCACGCTGCCGTGAGATGCTGGCTGGCGATGGCCGGGCGCGGTGCGGCCGGAGCCCTCTGCCAGGGTGAGGCTCCAGTATCAGCTGCAGCGATGCGTCAGGGGGGCTTGGGGTATTTTGTATTTGGTGGGGGGTGAAGGAGCGATCTGTGCGGAAAGAGGGGAGGCGGTGGGGAGGGGGCTGCGTTGAGCCCCCTGCCCATTGTGGGGGCTGATGTTCACACCCCCAGCACTCACCCGCAGTGGGGTCAGACCCAGCCCTGCCAGCGGCCGGCTTCGCCCTGCTCCCGTCCGTGCAAGCCCGGCCACCAACGCCCCGACCGACGGTGGGGGACGGCTGTTCCCAGCCGCACACCCACAGGGGTCTCAGCAGGAGCCCCCGGCCGGAGCATCTCCTCCCTCCCAGGCTGGGGATAACAGGGCTACAGGTGAGGAGCGAGGGGCGCGGGGGGCTGTCACCAGTGTCCCAAAGGCCACCAAGGTGGGATGCTGCAGGGCAGGAGCACAGGGAGGCTGCCGGGGGGTGCTGGGGCACCCGCGGCCGCCCTGCCGCAGCTCACCCCGGGGAGAGGGACAGGAGCGCGAAACGCGGTGGAGCGAGCAGGGGAGGGAGCCGCAGCCCGGCGCTCGCAGCAAAACCAGCAAAATCAAACCTTCTGCTGCTCCGTTGCTGACTAATAAACAGCAGAGCCAGTGTTTCTGCCAGTAACAAAGTTTGCCTTCCCAGCCATTTGATTTTAGTGGGAACTTGACCTCCCATTGGATCTATTCTGCAAAGCCTCGCAGGCTGCTGGCGGCGTAACGAGAAATCCCTCCTGGTTATTGCCCAGCGAAAAGGCTGATCCTGCAAGTGCAGAGCGGCTCCGCTGCTGCTTCACACGCAGACTGTCCCCAGGCAGGCGAGATTAATTACAGCTCCCGCCCGCCCGCAGCAGCGGGAACAGATTTATCACAAATCGGAGGCGACGGGAAGCAGAGACCCGTGTGTCCCGTGGAGCTGCCCTGTTCGCCGGGAGCCTGTTCCGTGCGGCACGGATCTGGCCCCGCAGTCCCAAGAACAGGGCTGGGGTGGTGGCTTTGCTGCAGGGTTGGAGAAACCAGCTTCCCTTCCCCTCCCCACCGCTGGCTTCCCCCCGTGCAGACAAGGAATCCCAGCAAAGCGTAAGGGCGGCTCCCCAGCTCCCGTGGGATTGACCTGCGCGGAGGCACCCTCACCATCCCCGCTTCCTCAGCCCTCGGGCCCGGGGTGGGAAGCCTGGTGCTGCGGCTGGGCTGGGCATCGCCCCGGGCACGCTTCCCACCGTGCCCACCTTGGACCGAGCCTGGCTCCCGGTGCTGTGGAGGCCAGTGCCCCCTCGGTGCTCGATAGCCAAACCCCGCTCTGATGGGCACGGAGAGGCTGGGTTTGCACCCGGAGCCTTCCCATTGCATCTCTACAGCTCCTCACACCAGCACCAAAGCTGCCTTGGACTTCTTTAAAATAACGATCTCCTAATGAACCCCACTGTCCTGTCGCTGGAGGGCTCCCTGACTCTCCATCCCAACGGGAAGAGCCTGGTCCTTGATGGAGGCTCCACCGAGAGGTCCCTTCCTTCCCAGATCTGCACGGGCGGTTGTGCAGCCAGCGATCCCCAGCCAGCTCCCTCCCCTGCAACGAGAGCTTCCAGGCTCCGGAGCTGCGACTCTCACGTCTCTGGGGCACATTTCGGCCCTTGCTGTGAACGAGCTGATTTCAATCTGCTCAGGAAGCGTCTCCGTCCCCTCTGCTGAGGCTGCACCAGCCGCACGCCCTGCCCAGGGCTGCTCAAAGGGGGATTCACCAGCAAAGGGCACAGCGGACCCCAAAACAGCCTTCCCGTTGTTGGATCCGAAATGAGAGCTGCTGCTTCCCGACCCAAGGACGCCTCTGCCAGCCTCGCGCCTGTGCCTCCTGCCAGATTTCAGCTCACTCCCTGCTTGCTCCAGGACCTGGACTGCAAAAAAGCCAGGGCAGGAGGACAGCCAAGCTTTGGGAAAACCCGCCTCGAGCCCTGTCCTGACCAGGAGGAGACGAGGGATGCAAAGCCTGGGCAGCCCAGCCGTCCTGCGCCGTGCAGCGCGGTCAGGAGGGAAGGGGTGGGTGATTGTACATATCTGTATATACCGGACCCGCCAGCGAAGGCTTTTATTGTACTGACACTGCACAGACCCTCCGCAGCCTGTGTTTCGCTGCGGCCCCTCCCCGTGTACAGAGGAGCGAGTCAGACCCAGCTCCTCGGGGGTCCCCGCGTCCCCCTCGCCATCCCCGTGGGGCCGGTGGCACCGTGCACGAGCCGGGAGGGACCGCGGAGGCTGGCGACTGCTGCAGGGTGAGGGAAGAGCCCTTCCCTGCCACGCTGGAGCTGTAGCGGTCCGGGGGTCGTCCCCACCCCCTGTACATAGGCTCCCTGTATCTATAGCTGTGCTCCGCGTAGCGCGCGTGGGTCTGCTGTACGACACCTTGTGACCGGAACGCGCCCGGGAGCGTTTCTCTGCGTTACGTCTTGCTTTCCTCCATTAGCAATTGTTTCTCGGTGTGGAACTCAGCCTTCCCGCAGCGATGGCTCCCGACTGCCATGGGGAGGGAGTCACGGATCGGGGTGGGAGAGAAGTAAAACAGTTTTCCTACAGTTTCTGACTCTGTGTGCGTGTGTCAGAGCTGGGCGGGAGCAGCGGGGAATAACCCAGGCTGGGACACCTCCCTGGGTGGATAAGAGACGCCGGTTCCTCTGGTGGGATGACTCGCACTCCGTCCCTCTCCCAAAACAAGTTCTTCCCCACATCCGTATCCTGTTGGGAGCAACACGCCCAGTTCTTCACCCTCAGGGCAAAGCAGCAGGAGAGCTGCATTGGCCCAAAAACCCCCCAAAATTGCTCCCCAGCCAGCACAAACTCAGGGCATTGAGGTACAGGAGCGTCTGTGCCAGTGTCAGCCCCTAAACCGGATGGGTCACAGGTGAAGCACGACCACAGACAGCTCTTCCATAACACGGGGTCACAGAAAACTCCGTCCGAACAGCGGGAAGGGAGCAGCTTCTCTTCCCAGGGTGGCAACACCTCCGGGCGGGTTTTGGTGAGATCGGGGGGTGTAAATGCCATGGCTGGAGGTTTAACCTGCTGGAGAGACCAGCGCTGGGAGGGGGTGTGCGCGCACGGGCGCGTGTGCTTAGAGGAGAGGTGCATCACCGGGGAAACGTGCCGATGCACAGAAATCGGCGCTGCTATAAACGGCAAGTTCAGCCCTGACCAGCTGCACAGGCCAGCTTTCCTGCAAACAAACCCCCAAAACACCTATGGTTTTTTTCTCTTTTCCCCCACCAATTTGCAACACACGCAGGATTTGAATACAACCTCTACCAGCAAAGCCCCAAAGCCTCTCCCCGCAGACCGCGCGTTCTGGTTACGCCGGCATCTCCCGTGGAGCCGGCAGCCCTGCCCCTGGAGATCTGCCTCTCGCAGGGGAGCGGCACATCGCTGGGGCAGGATTTTCCCCTGGGAACGAGCGCCTGTAAGACAGCAATCACCACGCTTGCCGCTCGGCTGCCTTGCGGCTGGCTGAGTCAGCACTCGGGGCTAACAGGTGCGCTGGCCGCGGGGAGAGCTCCTGCTCGGATTGATGTACGACACGCGAGTACGCGCGCAGAGCTGGCCCTGGCTTTCGTCAGAAAATACAAAGTCTTTGCCCAGAAGAAAGGCAGTAACCACGCAAGGAAGGTTCTGCAAACAAAAACCAGAGCGTGCTGATTCCATTCTGCCTCCGCAGGCTGGAAATACGCGAGATGACGGAAAGCGCAGGTATTGCGAGGCGCAGCTACGTAAAAGAGAGGGAGGGAGAAATAAACCACTATGGAGAGGGCCTTGCTCCCAGCGGGTGCGTTCCAGCTGTGCCCCCCCAGACACACTTTCACTCAGCGTCATTTTGCCAAACCTGCACAAGATGAGCACTTTTATTGTTAAAACCACGTCAGACGGGGCCGGCGGCGTTTCGCTGAAAGCGTTTTTAGGGGAAAAAACCCGGGTGCGCAGAGCGGGGCTGTTGGAAGGAGCCTCAGCCCCTCCTGGCTGCGGCCTGGCCGCCCTCCCCCGGGCAGCTGCTTGAGCAGAGCCCACCTAAACCAAAAAAAAAGCCCCGTCGGGAGGAGAATCCCAGGGCAGACCCGGCAGGAGCCCCCGGCCCCGCTCCCCGGGCGCTGAGGCAGGGCCGCTCCGTCAGAGGAAGCCGGGCCGCAACCCGGCTCCGGAGGGGCCTCCCGGGGTGCGTGGAGCGAGAGCGGCGCCCGCAGGACGCAGGGATCCCATTTCCCCGGGAACCGGACCAAAAAAAAAAAAATTTAAATAAATAAAAAATAAATCGCTGTTTTCTCCACCCCCGCTGTCCCCGGGCCGCGTCGCCATGGTAACGACGCCCGGGCGCGGCTCTGCCCTGCACAAAGATGGCGGCGCCCCGCCCCGACGCCGGCCCGGAAGCGCCTTCCCTCTTCCCGTCCCAAAGATGGCGGCGGCGGCGTCCACGTCCGCGCCGTGCGGGGTGCGGGCGGCGGCAGCCATGGCGGCGCGGGGCGCGGAGGCCGAGGCGCTGTTCGAAGCGCACACGGCGGCCGAGCTGCGGGCGGTGGAGCGGCGGCTGCGGGCCGGTATCGAACAGAAGCGGGAGGAGCTGCGGCAGATGGTGGGCGAGCGGTACCGCGACCTCATCGAAGCGGCCGACACCATCGCCGAGATGCGGCTGAGCGCCGAGCGCCTCCTGGGCGCCGTGCGGGGCCTGCAGCGGGGGAGCCCGGCTCGGCCCGGGCCCGCGGCGCCGGTGAGGGGGGCGAGGGGCTGCGGTGGGGCGGGGGGCGGCCCCCGGAGCCCATTCTGAACCCCCCATCTTTTCCTCCTCCCTCACTTCCAGGTTCGGCCGCCGGCTCAGGAGAGCTTCTACCGGGCGGCGGCCCAGCTGAAGCTGCTGCTGGACGTCCCCGAGAAGGTTTGGGGGGCCGTGGAGGCCGGCCGGTACCTGCCCGCCGCCCGGCTCCACCTGCTCGGTGGGCACCTCCGCCGCCAGCTGCAGCTCGACGGCCCCCGCGCCCGCGCCAGCCCCGTCCTCGCCCGCTTCCCCATCCTCCTGCGGCAAGTGGCCACCGCCAGCCACCTCAGGTGGGACAGCAGCTGGCTTCTCGGTGGCCCCCGGGAAGAAACGTTGTACGAGGAGGGTGGTGGGACACTTTCCCAGGGAAGCTGTGGATGCCCCATCCCTGGAAGCGCTCAGGGCTTCGAGCGATCTGGTCTGGTGGAAGGTGTCCTGCCCAGGGCAGGGGGGTTGGACCACATGGTCTTTGAAGGTCCCTTCCGACCCAAACCGTTCTATGAGCCTGTGACCCGAGATCCTGCTGCTGCGCTGGGGCTCTCGCTGTCAGCCACGGGGCAGTAACGCCTCACCCGGAACGCTCAGATAGTTCCACTTCTGCCTGGGGAAAGCAGCACCCTCGGTGGGTTATCACCTAACCACACCTGAGTATCTCTGTCAAGCACAAGACCGGTGACTGTCCGCCTCGTTCCCTTGCCAGATCCACCATCCTGCAGGAGAGCAAGTCCCTGCTGAAGAGCCAAACCGTGTCGGACCAGGCGGTGGCAGAAGCCCTGTGTGCCATCATGCTCCTGGAGGACAGCTCTCCACGCCAGGCTCTCACTGACTTCCTTCTGGCCAGGAAGCTGGCCATTCAGCAGCTTCTCAACCAGCCGCACCACGGTCAGTACGATGGGCTGCCTCCTTTTTAAAACCAGAGTAGCCCCCTTTGCTTCACCTCCCCTTGCCCCACAGAAGAAGTTTTAAGCCAAGCCCGTCTGTAATGGGGAAGCGGGTGGTGCCTGGGGCTGAGTCCGTTGCCCTGCAGCCCTTCCCTGGAAGGTTTCCCTAGACCCTCAGGTCTTGAAACAAGGGGCTGCCTGCCTGAAAGGCATTTCTCCGCAGGTGCAGGTATAAAAGCCCAGGTGTGTTCACTGATGGAGCTGCTAACGACCACCCTGTACCAGGCCCACGCTCTCTTCTACACCATGCCCGAAGGGGTGCCCCTGGATCCAGCCCTGCCCTGCGGCTTGCTCTTCTCAACCCTGGAGAGCACCACGGGCCAGCACCCAGCAGGTGAGCGCCCGGGCAGCTCTGCGTTTGGCCCAGGCTTGCAAGCAAGAGGCCAGCCCCGTGCTGGGCTGATTCCCCCCAACCCCATGTGCTTCCAGGGAGAGGTGGGGTTCTGGAGGAGGAGGTGAAGCTGAGCAGCTGGTTCCGGTACCTCCCGGAGTCCGTGGTGGAGTTCCAGCCAGCCCTGCGGACGCTGGCACACCCCATCAGCCAGGACTACCTCAGAGACACGCTGCAGCAGTGGATCGCCATGTGAGTGCGACAGCGTCCCCCTTCGCGGGGCTCTCCCGGACACCACGCGGCCTCTGTGCCCAGGCAGCGGCACAAAGCAAACCCAAGCTCCTCTGCCTGCTCGCTCGCTCGCTCCAGCCCGGCTGTGCCTTCTGCCGGCTTCTTGCCCAGCACCCCCTCTCCCCAGCAGCAGCGCAGCACCATCCTGACCATGAGGCTGTAACAGTCCGATGTAACAGACCACGCAGGCTGCACAGCGGCGTTTGTCTAGAGCTGCTTTACGATGCCGTAACCGCCAGCAAACAAGCACAGAGCAAAGGAGAAGAAAATCCCTTACCTTGCTCCTTTGGGTCTGGTCCAGCACCTCCTCTCTCCTCGCTGCCCTTCCCCAGACAGTGTGGGGGCAGCCAGACCCCTTTTATAGAGTTGCC
>JAAGAY010143842.1:13769-27561 GCA_011801015.1 Ardeotis arabs | reverse complement strand
CACTGATCTGCTTTCAGTTAACGGCCATTACGCAATGTGCAATATAAGGAATAAGGAGCAGCATGAGGACCTGGTCATTGCAGTGTTTACGGACTATCTCCCTGGGTGGTTTGATTAGCTGAGGAGCAGATGCTATTTTTCCCCCCATTCCTGCTCTATTTTTGTTTGGAAAATTTGAAGCTGATTGCACATATGCTTAAAGTTTAGGTATGCAGATTTGGAAAAATCTAAACAAGTAAATGCATTTCATGAATATTACCAAGTAGGCACCAAATATTTATTCTAACTATTGGATTTCCATGCACGAATGTTTAGCTGATGCAAACAAAGAGATTCAATTGGTCAAATCTTCTTTAGGTTATGAAAGGAGTTTGTCTTTGTTTCTGTCCTGGTTTAATTATCTTCCTTGGTCCAGATGCCTTCATTGAGCTGCATCTGCAAAATGTTTCTCAGATGAAGTATGAGTAAATCCTTCATATGATTTGACCCTGTGGCCAACAACCAGAGGAGCTGAACACCCGCGCTGCTTTACCTACAGTAAGACTTGTGAGTGCTCAGCACCCTAAACTGTTTTAGAGGCCATTTTGCAATACCTCTGTGCTCCAGAATTTCTCTACAGAAGAAATTGCTTATGAACCACTCCTCAGCACACATACGTACATACATACATGGACCCCTAGTTGTTCATGTAGTGAGACCAGAAGAGATGATTTAATGCTTCTTGCATGAATGGATGAGCAAGGCATTTGAGAGGACTTTGTAGGCCTGAGTTGGATGGATCATAGGCATAGGGTGACCAAGTACTCTGCCCTCTCCACAGAGGGTAGCAACCAGAAGGAGGGGAACATTCAGTGAGGAGAATCAAAGGGCACCCTATGGCACATTACCTCCTGGTGAGCCCCAAGCAATTAATTCTGGCTGCATCTGCATTTCCCAGAGGAGAAATATTAGGCCCTTCAGGAGGCAAGGCGAAGTTAGATCAAGGATCACAAACCATGACAAAAGCATCAGGAGTTGGCTTGTCAGAGAGATTCTCGAGGTCATCTCACTCTTATTCTGAGTCACCATTTAGTATGACTCAAGGATCTATCATTTCCATTGAACAGATGGGTGCATAGAGCCATGCCAGGAGGCAACTATTCTTCCTCCATAACAGTGTTTTTATTCTGGAGGGAGGGGGAAAGCGGAGAGGGCAGGAATATTTTTAATTAAGTGAATAATTCAGATATGAAAATATTAACAATGCAATTTTTTACATTTCCCACATTGCACCAGGAAAAAAAAAACAGATACATGTTTTGTTTCTGTATAAGTTTTTACTTTGGTATCTCCTGATTAGCCAAGTAGAAGTAGCAACATTTCCTTTCTTCCTGTACTGAGTACACTGACTCATTCTGCACATCTTTCCAATTCTATTTGCATTGGAGTTCACACTGAGGAACTGATATCAGGCGTGTTGGCAACAGTCATATTTTTAAAGCTGGTACAAATGACCCACCTACAAAATTAAATCACATCTCAGGAGAACAATTATTGAACAGGAATCTTCATTAGTGAGAAGATGACAAACAGCAAACAGGAAAATAGAATTTTGAGCAAAACAAGCAGAATTTGACCAGAATGGAAAATTTCCATTAAAAATTATCAATTTTCATGACATTTTCACTCAGGAAAGTCTAAATAAAAGGGGCCTTTTGGCCAGCTGAAGTCGCGCTTTCTTTCAGAATCGCTTCTTTCCCTGATGAGAGCTGTAAATGGTAGGTTAACCTCAGCCTTTCATGCCTGCCGGCTGACTTTGCTCGCCAGCCAGACTATGTGCCATGACATACCACATCTCTCCGTGGTGAACCCACCACGGTGCATTGCATGTTTGTCACACTGATATTTCCAAATTGAAGTACTTTTTCATTTTGATGGGTCAAACTTTTTTCCCAGTGGGTAGTTAATATTTTTTTTCCTTCTCAGCTTTCGGGGCGGAAATGCCAAAGCACTAACTGGAAATTCTGTGGTTTAATCTGTTTTCATAACAATGAACTAAGCAGTAGGAAGAAACTCTTCACAGATATAGACATAATGAGATGAGTTTTAGTTGTTACTAATGGGCTGTCCATGTAATGTAGATTTCTATGAGATTAAGTATAATCATGGCATCTACTATGTCATGAGTAGTCGTAGACATCACTTAGAGACTTCAGACCTCAGAAAGAACATTTGTGTCCATGGTCTTCAGCTACCTGTGTGGCTGAGATCTACAGACTGAATTACACAAAGTGAACTTGAAATGAGAAGGTAATTCCTCAAAAAATTCAATGTGTCAAGCAAGTATTATGATTGGAGAGAAGGAGCTTCTTTGTATTATCTTGCAGAAAGCCAACCATTTTGTGATCATCCACTGCTGGATAGTTTTGCCTTCATGTCCATAATTTTCTTTTCCTTTTCCAAAAGGAAAACCTGCTGCTTCTAATACTTTTGAATGCAGTTTGCTATAGCCAGGATGGCATTATATTATATAGTTTACCCAGATGGTCTGAATAACACCAAATTATTCCATCCACTCTAATTGCATACAATTATACACTGGTTGTTGTTTTTTTTTTCTTTCAGAAATAGACTTAGTAAAAACTAGGACAAGAATTTCAAAACCAGTAAATGTGGGTGCACAGCAATACCTCAGATAAAGAGGTGGTGTTCAGCATCCTCAGAGAATCTGCTTTCCTAGAGGCATCCTAAGTGGGCAGAATTTTGAAATCATGGCTTAACGTGATCAGACAATGGTTTTAAATTGTGGTTTATGTGCAACAACATAGTAAATGGCTATCTGGTGTGCCTACTCTGTTCTATGTTACACATATTTAAGGCTAAAAAATACTCAATTTTTCAGTAAAAAATGAAAATCTGCTGTTTCTTGCAAAAGGTTCCTTTTTTACTTTTTTGTTTTTAAACTAGATATTTCAATTTGGAAATATCTGGGGTACTGATACTTCAGACTTCATTTCCCACGGGAAACCAATGGATTCCATAATTCATTGCAGCAGCTCAGCAAGAGGTGAAAACTATATGCAATGTAATCTGTTTAGAGAGAATCACACAGCAAGAACAATGGTGGGATAAAGATCCAAAATATAACTCCCATGAGCACTGTGGAAGTATTTTTCAAATAAAAATGTTCAGTTTTCAATTTTTGGTGAAAAGGCAACATATTCTAAAGAATAGCTGCCTACCCTAATCCAGTC
Source organism: Ardeotis arabs (assembly GCA_011801015.1). Lineage (NCBI taxonomy): Eukaryota > Metazoa > Chordata > Aves > Otidiformes > Otididae > Ardeotis > Ardeotis arabs. The sequence continues at coordinate 24,328 of JAAGAY010143842.1, read as the reverse complement.
TGGTTAACTCCTGTGTAACTGTGACAGTAGATACAGATACTGGCTTATTTATCTGTATATTGTCTGTATATACTAACATGACTTTTATTTCTTTTCTTCAGTGCTGTGGCAGATTACGGCACTTACAAAACATGTATCTTGTTAGCCGATATGAAACGTGGTAGGAAAGACGTAAAACTCTACTACATTCTCCAACCTACTACTGTATCGTTGGTAGCTTTATAGTAGTAAACAGGGGTCAGCATTAAAGTCTATCTGATTTCATTTTCCACTTACCACATATTCCATACATCAATCATGGACTATGAGACTCCATGGGCCCTTCCACAGGAGGAAGGATGACTTCATAGTTAGGGCATTAGACTTGAGTTTAAGAGATTTGGGTTCAATTTCCAGCTCTCCTATGGAATCTTGGGCAAATTATTTAATCTGTCAATTCCTATCTCTCAGCTGGGAAGACGATAATACTTCTTTCGTCACTCTTGTGGTTTATTCACTTAAAAAGCACTTAAGGGCAGGAACTACCCTACAGTGGATGTCTGTGTGCAGGCTCAGCACTGCAGAAATCCAGCCCTTCTTGAGGAACCACTGCGAGATCACAATAATAGCAACAATAACCTATTTCCAGCAATATAAATATACATGCAGGTTGGCTTGAACATGCGCTTAAGCCATCATGGAAGGCAGACCCACAAGCAGAAGAGGCATAAGCAGCGCCTTCGATGAACTTGCAAGCTGGCCATAGCTGTGAGATGAGTCATGTCCCATTCAGCCTTTTGCAGCAGTCCTTGGACCAGCAGCTGGGTGATGCTACCTGGCACCTGCGGTCTTGTGAAGCCTGGCTGCCTGGCGTCTTCACTCATTATTCAGAGAACACTTGACTGACAGGGGCTGAGCAGGATTTCACCGTGTGGGGCTTGTGACAGTCACAGTGTCTGTCAACACATTCTATCACTCTGCTTATGCAGACTTTTTTCCTTTTTCCTGTTTCTCTCTCTCTTTTTTTTTTTTCCTGATGTATTCATCACTAGGCTGCAGACACCTAGTTAATCCATTTAGAACCTATCAGCTCTGTTCATCGGCTCATAAACCCATTACCTCAGAGGCACTGTGCTCAGGGACACAGGTGCCAGACCAGTGCACAAAACCCAATTGAGTTATGTAGCAGGCAGCAAGGCCCTCGGATTCATGATTCTGCCTGCATGGGGAATTGCACGCGTTACGTAGCAGCAGCCACTTTATTAAATATCGATTTAAATCACAGCCTTTAATCAAATCTGATAGAAGACCTTTCTCACCTCCTGTCTCTCCTCCCCCCACCATGGCTTCTCCATGCTCCCCCCTCTCTCCCAGCCCTCCCCAGACCCTTCCCTGGGTCCGCCTGATGACAGTGAAGCTCAGGAATGAATAGTTAGCAAGTAGTTGAACAGCAAACCCTTATCAACAGTAATGAGGCATTTGCGATAATCGAGTGATGAAATGTAAATGGGCAGTAATGAGCACAATTACATCCACTGGGGAACCATCAAAGCTGCTGCTTTCCTCGCAGATAGATGAGCTCCCTCACTGTCGCTGCCCATTGCTGCCTTTGCTCTGAGCATGGCGCAGATGCGGGGACCGGCAGGGAGGGAGGTGGCACTGGGAAGAGCAGCATCCAGTGGTGCCTCGCCAAAGGAGCTCAGCCAGGTAGCAGCCGGGCTCCCTCTGTGCTAATTCCACCTTTGATGGTTAGCCTTCACCTCCTTCTCCCCTACCCTCCCTCCGCCCTCTCCTCCCTCCCAGTCCTTAGGGATGATTTGATTTGCTGCAATGTTTGAAAACTGCCTCATTGTGCTAACAAGATTAACTTGAGCCTATGTCTGTTTGATACACTGGAAATGTGCAGGGTGACTTGGACTGTCTTTCAGCTGGAGCTGAAAGAGCCAAGAAAAGGGACGGTTGCCAGGGAACAGGCCCAGCGGCGGCTTATGTCATCCTCGCCGACGAGGGACCAGCAGAGAAAAACACCAACATGTTCAGGAAAGGGGGAAAGTTGGTGCTTCCATAATCTGACTGTGGAACATTAACAGATCCCAGAAATTGCTCACCCAGTAATAAACACATGAAACTGCATAATCTGGCCCAGTTCCTCAGTTTATCCTGGATTATTTGTGCAACTAAATAGTACTAGAGAAAAGTCAAAGACTCGGGGTTAAAAAGTTGGGTTGCAGAGAAACCCGTGTGGAAAATACCCTTGTGCCCACTGTGTGCTTACCAAACTGCTCTTGACTCTTTATTTCCTGAGTCTCGTGGGATTTAACTGTGACATATAACCTAATTGTCAGTGTCCTTATTTCCCTGGTTTCAAGCCACTCTATCAATGGGGAATTATTGCAGAAGTTTGTTTAAGAAGTGATCAGCTAAGGAAAGCTCATCAGTTGTGACTTTTTGCCTTCAGTCACCACAAAGGTTCTAGTATGCCTAATACAATGGTCGAAGTTATGTTTCTGATACTCCCTTGCATTAAAATCCTCTTTAATTATGCATTCATTGTATCACATGAAGAATTCCTATGCAGACAAATTCCCTGTGGGATCACACACTTGAAAGCCAGGCATAGTGCAGATGGCCTATGAAGAGCACACTGCAGGACTTTTGACCCTTGGCAGATCTGCAAAGAAGGGTAGATGTCATGTTCGGCACGGCCAAAAACACGCCAGCCCATGGAGGGTGCAGAAAGGGGAAGATGGCAGAGCTCGAGTCAGGGAAGAGAAGTTCATCAGTAACTGTGAACTGAATTTACCCACTGAAAAGATGTGTGTCTCATTTACAATAACACCATTTCACAAAATGACTGGAAAGGGGAGACTGTGTACTTTTTTTTTTTTTTTTAAAGCATACACGTTTTGCATAATTTAAATGGCTACAAAGTCTGGGATGACTAGGAAGCCACACAAAGGTAAATGGTAAAGCAAGCAGTGGAGGAAATTAACACTGGTGTATAGGGAGTAATGGAATAGGAAGCGGTGAATCTTTGGTAGATCTCCTCTTCCAAGGACTACAAGGATTCTAATAGGTGGGATCTGAATGAAAACAAGGTTTGGTAATGGAGAATGCTAGCCAGAGAGCAACTGGCCCAGAGGCAGGAAAAAAAGTCAAAAGAAGACTCAAAATATTCACTACATATTTTGAACAATGTCAGGGTAACAGACGAAGGTTGAATGTACCCAGGCTACCAGAATGAAACACTTTTTCAGTACCACTGACTTTCTCTTTCATTTCTAACTTCCCAGTTCTCAGGACATGCTACCTCAGAGCAATGAATTCCACCAGTTACCTCTCACACCAAGCAAGAAATAGTTCATCTCATCACACTTTAATCTGCTGCCTTTTAATTTCAGAGAACATTCCCCACTTTTTGAGACAGAAGTGGCTCCAAATGACCAATCATAGTGGAGAAATAGTGGAGAAACCTCATGAGCAAAGCAATCCAAATCCTGACAAGTGAATTGCATCAACTCATCTGGCGACTAATTACGTCAGTGCTGCATGGGTTTAGGAAAGATCTCACAGATGAGCCAGCCTGGTGCAGTAGTCCACCCACACGCTCCCAAGCCAGGAAGCAGCTCAACCTCAGACAATCAGATAGATCTAGATGGTCACCTCCACTGGCTGTCACAGAAGGTCTTCCTGATGTCCTAAGGAGTTACTTAATATTATGGAGTTCCATCACCCCCAGTATCTGAGTACTTTTAACTGCACTATTTTCAGTACACGTTGCATTTAGAAATACACTAGGATCTTTTACTTATTAGAAATGCAATAGCTGTTAAATTATATTAGTTATTGACCTTAGCAGCAATAAACTGTAGCAAGAGTAGTCTACAGTAAACACTGCTAAATCATAATCAGCTGGCAAAATGCAGGTATTTCTGACCATTTGCACTATGCTCTGTAAAATGCATTTGATCACAGTATATAAAAATGTGAGAGTACTGTATACGATTTCGAAATGTACTGAGTTTAAAGACATATTCAACCAATTTATCATTTAACTTACGGCTTCGCGAAAGCTATTAAACAACACTGTGAGCCTGGAGGCCACACATATGCTACAGCCCTGCAACTGTAAAGAAGTTCATTTGAATCCCTTAATAATGACCTTGACCTATCGAACAAGGTGTACTTATTGTCAACAATTCATCTCACTCTTGACCCTGGCAAAATGCCTAACCCTTGAATACTTACAGTGGGGGAGGAAAGGCTTGGTTTTTTTTTTTTTTCTTTCCCTTGGTGAAATGGGCCAATTTTTTTTCCCTGTTTAGCAAAATCTGGAACACAGATCATTAGAATGCTTTTGGCAGCTAATTTGAACATCAGTGACTCAACTTTGAGAAAGAAGCCTTTTTCTGCCCTAAAGAATCTCAGAGAGTTTTCAGACTGCAGTAATTGAAAAATCCCTAAACACTCACTCACAGAGGAGATACACATTACTGCAGGAACAGTCTACAAATTGTAAAGTATTCAATTTACATTCCCAGTACCTCAGGGCAGTTGTGAAGAATTTATATCTTCAGAAACCTTTGAACTAACAAAAGATAACATTTCACAGCAAAGTCTACTTGCATAAAAGTTTTTTAACTCCCTTCATTCTTATTCCGAAGGAACTGTCTTTTGCACTTCTGGAACCAAGGCTCAACACAGGTATCCGAGATGTTAAAAAGGAGATGGAGATGGAAATAGAGGTGTTAAAAAAATTTAATGGACATACTGCATCTCATTTAGAACATGAGTTCATTATTCACCACTCTGAACTTGATGTCTTTTTAAATGATACCTTGGTTTGATCAATGTGCAAAGACTCTTAGTTATATTAAGACCCTTTATGCAAAGGGATTTATAATGTGTAGATAACAGGCACAGCTACACACTGGGTGAGGGCAAGAGGACCTTTTTTCTTCCCTGTGTGCATCACCTGGGGCAGTGAGTAGTGCCACAGCTAATGCGGTCAACTGGCTACACTATCCCTCTGTTTACACTGAGTCTTCATCTGCTTGGAGACGTTGCATTTAAAAATGAATTTTGTGGAGACTCAGACCTGACATTTTGTAAAACCGAAAAGAGAGTCCTTCTCTTTAAGAAGCAAATTTATTTTTTTTTTAAATAGGGTCACTTCGTAGATTGTATCACTTGGATCTCTATCCACAAACCAACATTTTCAGAGGTTCCATTGTGAACCATACAAAAAGCTGTGTAGGACCAAAGAACCTCAAGGGATTCGTGGAATAGGAGGTAACTTTAACGATGTGCTTAAGTCACGCAGAAGTCAGAGCTGACATCTGGCTGGCACTTGAGTATCCTGAGAAGAAGACAGAGACTGCTACATCCTTAGGGTTCAAGCTCACAGAATCAGGCCCCGTTTGTGTAAAGAAAATGGGTAATAGAAACAGGCATCACATTTGCTAGCTAGGAAGTGATCTTTCTCTTCTTCTGCCCCTTTCCTTGATCAAAGAACACTCAATATAATTACCAATCTAATGACATCCTTTTGCTTTGACTTTTTTTTTTTAATTTCTACGGAAATAAGAGAAGGGAGGAAGGACAAAAAGAACATGCTTCAAGCCAACCCTAAATCTGTGATTACCATATTCATGTCCAACACTAAGCATTATGTGGAAACATTAATGAAAGTTTTAAAATGTAATCATTGGTTAAAGTTTTTTTCCCCTTCTCTATAAAGAAATTGATAAATGTTTCTATTAACTAATAATCCAGGAATCAACAGTCTTATAAAACTGGTTTATTCAGCCCAGAAAATTAGGCAATCCATCATGACTGATTTGCTCACATTTTCCCCTGCAAATAAGTGAGATGAAAACTTTAAAACCAATAAGATAATGCACTTAACAAATTCAGCTGAGAGAGATGGATAAACTAAGATGCCACTGGCATCAGTTAAGGAAAATCTGTCGTGTTTCCAATTATTTGAGCAGATTTTGTATCCCAATTTGCTGCCAGACTGGCTGCATCCCCCACTCCCCTCTTTCAAACCAAATCATCTGATCTTAAATCAGAACAAGCTCATCATATCACACTATGAAAGGCCAACAGGGGATAAATGACACCAGATGTTATATGAGTTTTCTTTTAGGCTTTCATTTCAGACTTACTGCATTCCCCATGCTGCTTTTTACTTGTCAAAAACTAAAATGTGCTTTGATAGATAACAACCCTATTTTCTTCACTGCCTGAGCTTAGAGAATACCATTAAGTATTGATATTGATGGTGCTTAACTAGGGAATGCAACCTGGGACTGCAGAAAGCAGGATCCAGGGATCCCGAGGTATCTTTCAGTCCCACAGATGCATTTGCTGCTAGTCCCAGGGCTTTTCTGTTGTTGCTGCTGGGGGTGGCGTTGGGATCCACGCTGTGTGATTTTACAGCACAAAATGCGAGCGCACAGACAGACAGGAAGAGCAAGGAGGGGCAGGCATGCTCGGAAACATAACTCTTAGGCCCATCTGCTGCTGCTGTCTGAGCTGCTGAGGGAGCCGGTATCTCACCGAAAGACTAACAATGAACTTCTGACGCTGAACTGAGGCTCACTGGTGCAAAATCCAAGGCACATCATTTTAATTTTGCTTTGCTTATGGTCTTCTAGAGTCATTGTGTGCCCAGATTGGTAGGGAGAGGCCGGAAAATGGCAGAAACAAAGAGCAGCACACGCTGCTCAGCAGCAGCAGGAGAACCAGGCATTCATGGTAGACAACATGCATGGCTGTTTGTGCCTGCACGGTGCATGGTACCCCACCACCCTGGGTCTGGAGGGACAAGTGGCTCTGTAAGGGAGAAACCTGATGGTGCTACCAAGGTGTGGGCAGCCTTTTAAAAGCCAGCTTAGCCATATGCAATGTACTAATTCTTTTCCCAGGCTTAAAATGTCTGGCTGGTGCTGCAAAGAACCCAATATAAAGATGTAAAGAAAATGTCAACCACCTTGGTACAGGGCAAAGAAATAAATCAATAAATAGGTGAGTCTCGATCAGGAAGGAATAAGCCACTTCTTTCTATGGTGTCATGAATGACTGTGTTTAAGAGTATTTATAAAGCTACACTAGACTTTCGTAGTTGCCACAAATATTTTCTTAAGAAAATACCTCAATAGCGAATGCACTTTAACTCTTAAACCCAGAGTGATTGGTGACATCACATCACAGTAGTGCTTCACACCAAGATGATATAATTGTCTCCCAGCTGGCCCGGTGTGTGTGTTTGTACAGAGGCACTACCATGGCTTTGAATTCTTTAGTCTACTGCCTGGGAGTAGCTTGCTTGTCTCACGGGTGGCTGTAGGAGGTGACATCTTAACCTCATTGACTTTCCTTCCAATACACCCTGCAGGTGCAGTCAGGGAGCATATTCACACATACTCTCATTGCAGGCAAGCAGCTGGCAAGCAGCTTGCTCCAAGGTGCACTGAAGTCAACTGGGTTAAGCCTCAGAAGCAAAGGAAAAGATAAGGGTACGGTCAGCATGAGTGGCAGCAACAGAGGCTCTCCTTTACAGGCCAGAAATGCTCAATCACAGATTTTGAAGCAGAATTCAACTCCATTTAAACATCACAACAACCTCAACCCTTTCTGCTGCCCCCATGCTCTGCTGTCTGCCTATGCAGTTCTGCTCGGAATCATGCTTCCACTTACGTCCACTGATAGCATCACCTTTGCAACTCATGCAAAATATGCTCGTGAACAAAATACACCAATAAGCCAGCAGCTGTCAGAAACCATGACTTATAGCATTAAACAGCATCAGTTTGGTTTGGCTGATACTGCAGTATCTGTGTAGCACAGCATTGCTTGATACTAAGAACGAGCTGGCCTCGGCTCCCATCCCAGCAAATGTTTACAAGGAAGTAGAAATCCTCACCAACCAACTTGTGCAATCAAGTGATAGTGCAGAACACCCAGGGTACGAGGAGGGGGACTGGCAGCGGGTACATCGATGTGTTGAGCCACATCAGTCTAAAGATCAGTGACCCTCTGAGCCTGCTTTCATTCAAAGAGCTAGGCAAAACACAGTGTGAAGAAAGGAGCCAACAACAACCCTTAAACCTGGGATGACAACAAAAGAAACATCACTGAGTATCTCACAACAACAAAGTTGTGCCAGATTTGCCTCACCTTTAGCTGCTTGTCCCACTATATCACATCTGTAATTTCTGGAAATGGTAAGCAAGAGCTTGAGTTGGTGTCTTAACACTCCCCTCCTTACAATATTCAGTTTGAGAACAAGCATCGTATCACTTGTTTGTCCAGTTTCGAAGTGTATTTTATGACTTTCACGGAACGCTAGCAGAATAGGGTAGAAGGTGATAAGTTGATAACTAAAAGCAACTAACAGTGGAAGTTATTTAGGCAAAATGGTAACAAAATCCATCATCTATTCAAAATGCTGCCCCCTAAAAGGTGATGGAGTAACCTTTTCATCTTTTCTCAACATCTGATTATAATAAACATGGTCAGATATGCTAGTTAGCAGATGAAAGGGAAGATCGCTGATTCTCCCATGCTCTATTTCGATGCTAATTTACCTTCCTGCACCTGACTGTGCACTTGTTCACATGCTTTGTGGAAGAGGGACAAATTGCTACTTTTGGATCCATGGGCACAAGAGAAAAAGACTGTGACTCAGCAGTTCTCCAGCATCATCAGAAAGGGTCATCCCTACAGCCAAAAATATGAGATGCCATGGTCCCCTGGTAGCCAAGCTAAGTATGGTTTGAACTAGGCTGTGGTGGGAAGAGACATCAGGGATGCTACCTCTGCTCCCTCTCCATGTCAGAACAGAACCAAATGGGCTTGGAAATACGTTGTCCTGCAAGCAAGCACTTGATGTTTTCGGTCAGTTTGAGCTGTCTCTCCGGAGGTCCTTCCTATGAGAGTTTTCTCTGTATGTGAATTTCTCTAGTGGAAACGTTTGCACAAGTTGAAGATTTTAATGAAATTGGAAGAACATCTGTGGAAAGTGTTTCTGGAACCTGTGCTGATGGACATCCATCCTGGAGAGCTTGTTTCCCAAACCAAGAAAGGAAAATGGCCACAGTGCGAAATCAAAGCAGTTTGAACCACAGTGTCAAATGCTGACAGCAAACTGCTCTCAGCCAAACTCCAGGCTGAACATTACCAACAGAAATTAGGCAGCTAACGCTTGGCATGACCAATCAATTTAAGAAAATCAACAATTTGATGACATATAAGTCATGAAACAGGAGCAAAATTAACCAAATCAATTACTTCTTTCACTGTAGGATATTCAGTGCAGGAAAAATCCCACCCATCCCTGTGGTGCTTAGGCCACCACTACAGTGAAATCGCCATGTTCTGTTACTGGCCTGTCTGCAGAAGCAGGCTCCTAATTTAATTATTGCATACCTTCTGCTCTTATTGCAGAGCTATTTCCTTTTACATTTGCTCTGATCTAAGACACACCATTTCCTGGGCTGAAGTTAAAAGAAACAACATTGAAATACCCCCAGCAGTAACCCTCTTAAAATAAAAGTCTGGGAATTTACAGCAGCCACATACGTATCTTTGGAGATCACAGGAGCAACACTCAATGTCCCGGCATACAATTGTATGAAAATTTGCCTTCTCATATCTCTCCAGTTGCGAATGAGGCAGCCAAGTAACGGGATTTGAATGCATATTGGCTTGCTGCCTATGCTGTTTTGATTTGCAGACTGGCCAAGCAGAAAGCAATTAGTGGTTATTGACACCTTTACAGGAAGCACTCATAAGGGAAATGGGAAATTGAAAATATCCTTTAAAAGATGGAAGCAAAATACTGTATCAAAGCTTGCTGGTAAATAAGGCGAGCCCAGAAAAGTGCTCAGTCAGAATATTTGTATTTTTGTATCATTTAGGAAAATCCTATTATGGCTTTAGCCACAGAGACATCCCTGGTGCGCAAGATAGAGGCAGTTCATAAAATACATAGCATTTTCAGCTTGAAAATAGGGCAACCTATTGCTTTCTGTAGATGGCTACGTTACACCCCAGTTCCCATCAATAGAACATAATCTCATTGCAGCAGGCAATACTCAATATCAATGAAACATGGGTATTGTAGGTATTTGCAGACTGCCAGTACCTAAAGGACAGAAAGACTTTGTGTTTTCACAAGGACCAATATCTCTGGAACACATTTATGAAACAAGGCAGCACACCAAGGAGGCAAACGAGTTATATGCGTGTGTCCACAGAGCTGTCTGCAGGCGTTTGTTTGCTTTTTCTCCCTTCTCTCTCTTTTCTGATACTTTGTACCATCCCTACCTTACACTCTCTAAGTTTCACTACAATGTCAGTTATGCAATTAGTCCCCTGCCAATTAATGCCAAATTAGATGCCTGCTGTCAGCATTCCCTAGCACTGACGGAGTGTAAGGTATCTGTAACCAGGATAATGCTCTAAGGAGCCTGCATTGTTCTCTGGAAAGAAAAAAAAAAGAAAAAAAAAAGAAAAAAAAAAAAAAAAAAAAAAAAAAAAAAAAAAAAAAAAAAAAAAAAAAAAAAAAAAAA
>JAAGAY010143842.1:0-13749 GCA_011801015.1 Ardeotis arabs | reverse complement strand
AGGGCACCCCAAACTGCCAGTCCTGCTGCTCCCCACAGGTCATTCCACCTTCCCTCACGTCCTTTTGAGAGGAGTGGCAAACTATATTGAGAAGAAAAGCACCGTGGAGAGTAACTTGGTTTATTCAGCTGTATATGGGCTGTGGGACTTCCATGTAATTACATATATTTTGTAGGAATTAAGATCCTCACACTACAAACATTTACTCACACTGTAAACTTTGCTTCTGCGCTAGCACTCACCAGACCAACAATCTACATTTTTGAGGGAAAAGCCAATTATAATAATTAGAAAGTTCATGAATACAACCGTACACATGCAGCAGTCTGCTGCATGATCTGTATATATTTTCTTGCAAAGAGTTAGGAAATGTAGAAGTTTAACTGCTTCTCTCTCATCAGAGGACTTAAAGGAGTCCATACAGTGAAAAGATTAAAAAAATAAATAAATAAAAAAACCCATAAATTCTCTGCTGAGAAAGAGGTACAATGCAGAAATCTTCTTTCAGTTCACCAAATATCATATGTAGGAAAAAAAAAAGTGCCAGAATAAAGGCACTTCAGACTGGAAATTAAAAACTTTTCCAAGAGTAAAGATAAAATGCTTGCAGTATGGAGTTACAGATCCGAGCTTCCTGGCTATAGCAGAATATCAGCTTATTTTGGATGCTAACTTTCTTCATTTTTTATCCTTCAGCCAACTAGAGGCTAACAGTATGAAAAACCTCTCTCATCGCTGTCCTAGCAGTGACCTCAAACCCAAACCAGATGAGTCCCAATTCTTCAAAGAAAAAAAAAAAAAAAAAAAAAAAAAAAAAAAAAAAAAAGAAAAAAAAAAGAAAGAAAGAAAGAAAGAAAGAAAGAAAGAAAGGAAAGAGAAAGAAAAAGTGTGTTGCATGTTCACTTATGCCATCAGCAGTCAGTGCAAAAAGAAAATAAGTTTTGTTGTGCAGTTATCCCAATGATTAAAATATAATAGGCTAATGAGATTACAAAGCTGATTGTGAACAAGACCAATTGTGTTAATTGGAGACTCCTGAATGGTAATTTGAGCTGCTGCTGCTGCTGAGTTTTGAAATATAATCAGTTTTACTAATTTTATCTGATTTCTTAATGAAGCTTGCCTTGAGCAATTGTTCTATGTGTTCTTTAGCAAACAGCGTGTGTCATAACTGCTGACATTAATCTTGATTACTTTAGTTAAAATAAATAGTTATACTTGGGCGGCTTTCAGAAAATACATCAGAGCAAATGTAATGTTAGGAAGAGATGGGATTTTACTTCTTATATTTGTTGTTGTTTTCCATATTGTATTTGCAAAGTCCCAACTGTGAAACAGCTTTCTTGTGTGACCTGATCTCTTTCAGACTCCCTTGTCTTTTGCCCACCTTTCAGAAGGCATTTTTGCTCTCCACAGAAAGAGGGATAAAGACACTGTCTTTATTAAAGAAAAAATCTTTACTAAGAGGGGAAAAAAAATCCACCAACAAAACCCATCTCAGAAAAAAATACTACAAAGAGCTTTTTCACGCATGAATCTCAAATTTGGCACACACAGTTTCACCACCTCATGCTCCAGCTGCCAGTACTAACACTCAAGCCTTATAGAAATGCTCTCTCTCATATAGCTTATTTATTTTTATGGAGGATTAATATACTTAGGATGGCTCTTTGGAGCTTGCATAGTGCATTTGATGGGATGCTGTAGCATATTGCTGCTTACAAAGGGACACATAAACATTAACAAAAGTAAACAGTAGAAAAAGGGAAATGGGAATATAAGTGCAGTCTGAATGAATGGTAAACATAGCTAGAGATCGTTCATATTTCAGCACTCCTATTATATTACGGCCTTGCCTTTACAATGATAATCTTTTCATAATTAAGATAATGGCTGACTAGTCTGATAGGTATTATACATCTTTTTGAGCCAGTACACTTATATGACAACATAATTTGCATGTACTTATTACTGGACTGTAAAATCTGTGGATTTTATATGTAGTTGCATTGATTAGGTACTTGGATGATAAATAGAAACCATTTTGGGAAAGATGATATAGGATATATTAAACATTTATTTCACCCTCTCTTTATAGAGAGCACTGGTTTGGTAAATTAAGAGTGTTTAGTCTGGCTTGGATAGTAATCTATGTCCAATTAGGATCTAAATATGTATAACAAACAGTCTAGCTTTGCGTGTAGCACTTTCTTTAGACATAAGGTTTTAGAAAGAATTATGAAGCTTTTCCTCCAAGACAGAGTATTCCAGAACAGGCAGCCAGGCAAGCACAGAGAGCAGCTTCAACCCAGCACTGCACCACTTACCAGATAGTGGCATAATCTTCTCACAGATATAATGGGTGAAAGTCTGGATTTCCTACTCAGACTCTGCTTCCTCTGTGCTTAAATGCACCACTGCTTGAAACACTGCCATTAGAAAATATTTCAGCTTTTTAAGAGCAACTCTGACTTTTATGGAGAAGCTGATATCTAACATACAGCGTTTTCACTCCCTGCCCCTGAAAGTATTGTGTTTTATTTAAAACATACCTCCTGACCTGCTTAAAACTAAAACTAGAAATTTTGGGGAGAAAAAAACCCAAACATAAGATGTTTCCACAATGACCTTTCCTTGAAATAACAATTCGTAATAGTGATTCATACCATACTTCAGACCCTCACCTAGAACTGCCGTGTCCCCATCAGCCCAGGTCCCTCAAACACCAAACAACCTTTTTCAGACATGTTTATGTGTCTAGTGAGCAGGCTTGTGGCTTCTTTAGAAGGCCTACTTCACTCAATGAGTAAAAAATACATGTGAAATTGAATTTTTGTATTCTCACTTCTGCTTAATAAATATGAAAATTTATACTTAATGAGAATCTACTTTTACTCCTCTCTGCCTTCCTTAATGAGAGCTAATTGAATAGAACAATCTTCATTTGGCAGGACACATCACGAGGGCTTGTCTATACTTAGAAATTTACTGAGATAACTAATCTAAAATTGTTGAGAAATATCCCTACAGCTTTCTGCCCAAATAGCTGTTCCAGAGCAATTATTTCAAATGAGCTATTTTTGTAAATTTTCAAGTGTATACAAGTCTCAAATCTAATATCTGTCTGGTATTACGTACCCAACTAGCTTTTATGGATCAACCTATTTGATCTGGTGAGTAAGTCACACTAGTAACAAAAATAATACACTAATGTTGGCTCTGATTTGCCTTTATGCTAATGCATGTCACTATAAAAAAAGCATTAGTGCCACTGATAATTTGGCTATATATGACTTGCATATTGATGCCGCAGTACTAGGTTGCAAATTCCTAGTCTCAAGTACTTTTAAAGGTACCGTTCAGGCTACTTCCTAATAAAATTTTTTACCTTTTCACTTCCCATTAGGACTGAATAATTTATTTCTCAAGTGCTTTCCCTGCAATTTACAGACAGCTAGGCTGCTGTAACTTTCAAAGGTACATCAGTGTGTGACAAGCCCTATTTTTGGTCCTTGCTGTGCTCGGTGCAAGAATGGCTACCAAGTTTCAAAGCTCACCCGTATTTCTTTGGGGTCTGGCAGCGCACCAAAACGGCAGCCTCTGCTAAAACAGCCTGGATTCAGCAGACGCAGATTGATCCTTTCTTGTTATGTGTGAGAACCATTTCCCTCAGCATGACCACTGCTTTAATCTCGTGTTTTAAACATAAACAGAATGACAGATTTTACAGTATAATCTGGTGGGCACAGCAGCCTTTTAGAAGAATGAATCATTAACCTAGAAGCTATGTTTAAGTAAAAAGGACAGACAACAAGAAAGGAGGAGAGAGGAAGAGGGAGAGAGATTGGTTTTGTTCGTGATTTAACACACAACTGTGATCTGAAATGCATTGCTGGAGCAGAAATAAACCTCACCGTAAGCAGAGCAGGAAAAAGTGGCAATACAAAAGAGCTCGAGCAGCACGGGCAGAGAGGGAAAGGAAAAATGAATTTAAAAATTTTCTCTCCTGCTGCATTTTTGAAATGTAACACAATACTTTTATGGTAGTAATATTTTCTTGTTGCCATGCTGGTGTAAAGAGACAGAGGAGAAGGCAGGCATCTTGAGAAAGGCAGTGCCTCTCATTAGACCAACTGATATAAGTGGTAAAAATCAGAGAAGAGGAACTACAGAAGTACTGCTTTTCCTTGTATTCAAGTCAAGCAGTTTAAAAGAAACTTCCATTCTATGACAACACTACGTCATTTTTGTTTAGAGGATAACTGGATTGCAGCTAACATTGATATATGAATCAATTTGCAGAGAGAGAGCTTCTGGGACAGTTTCTCATTTATAGTACTGTCCCTTTTGTATCAGGTTGGGTGGATTAAATGTAATTTACACTCTTGTTCAAGTTTATTTTACATTGCTATGTTATTAGTGTAACTAAGAATCAGACCCTCTGCTCTTAAACTGCTCCTGAAGGTGATTTAAATAATAGAGACCCAAATGTGAAACTTATACTACTCAGTCATTATTTCTTTTGTTTTAATAGGACAACTTTACTCTCATCTATATGAGTATTAATGTGTGTGTAAATGTACTGACATCACAGGTACATAGGTGGAGCAGGAGAATCTGTGCTAGCATTGCTGTAATTACAGCATTTATGTTTGTTCATCATGTGTACACATATAAATTTCCTTCTCTCCTTGATTACAACAAGGAGGATGTTAGATAGACCTATTATTATAATTAATGTTTTGTTTGTGGGTTGCATTTTCAAATTTGACCCCTTAGGAAGACAGCATGGGAAAAAAAAAAAAGCCTTTAAACTTGTGGTTAGGGTTGGTACATTCTTAGGAAAAGTATTTCCAATATTTGATTTAAATCCTTTGTGCAACTTGAACTTGTGCTGCCCAATTGTTCACTGCAGCTCGTGTTCCCGAATGCATATGTAACCCACGCGATCCGCAGTTTTTTTCAGCCGTCTCCTGGGAATTGTTTTATACACCTGAGTCACCAGAAAGTATTAAACTAGATCAAAGTAGGGCAAGAGTGAGGTCATCCAGTTGGGTGGCTGTTGTCTTGTGTCCCAATATCATTTGGTGACGCAGTGACAGACCTTATTATTGTGACGGGATGCATCAAAAGGAAAGGAGACATGTTTGAAGGGAATTCATGTCACCAGAAAAGCTTAGGGAGGGCCAAGTATAGGTATATACATGGAGCTATCTGAGGAGACATCTATGGCCATCTGTAAATGGCATCCTGCTGACCTGCCTATGATATAGGACCATCATCAGCCGGATTTCCCATTTCCTTGAGGGAATGAGCAATAACTGTTTTTTCTATTCTTCATTCAAACAAAGGCATTTGTAAACAAGAAGCAAACTCTTACCAGATGGGATCTTACTTTTTATAATGCAAAGACCAAATTGTTATTTAATCCTTTCAATTTGATTTACTACATCAGACATCTCTTCTGTTGTTAATGGTAGGAACTCAAGAATTTTGGGGTTTCCACCCCTCATCCCAGAACACAGAGTGACTTATCTCCCAGTTCTTATGACTTCTCTCACACCCACAAAACTGAAGCCACAGATGAATCAATCATATCCCAGGCATTAGAAGCTTTCACAGAAAAAAAAGCATGCCTCTAGCTTCCTCTCCTCCTTCAAGCCATATCTACATATAAGTAAAAAGTTAACATTATGATCCCTTCCTGTAATTTCTGGCAGACTTATTTTTCTTTAATGCTGTCACACCTGCTGTTCTGAGATGCTTTGCTAACCTTTTTCTTTTTACCCTTGGTTTCTCAAGTGGATCTACTGAAAACAGAGAGTTGTTATTTTTCCAGGCAATATTTCTTGAATTGTGTAGTCTACCTTCATAGTTCTCTTTCAGAAGAAAACATTGCCTTAAAGTGTGTGTACATGTAGGTAAGGTACCTTTACTATATTTGGATTATTTAATTTTTTTTTAATAGCTAGGATTTACATCTTTACATATTGGTTTTATGCTGCTGTTTCTTCTTATTAGGGTTTTTTAACATATTTGTCATGCATGGCTATGGCTTTGTCTGTAAGCCTTTAATATATGAAACGCTTTATATACAACAAATAAGA
Organism: Ardeotis arabs; assembly: GCA_011801015.1. Lineage (NCBI taxonomy): Eukaryota > Metazoa > Chordata > Aves > Otidiformes > Otididae > Ardeotis > Ardeotis arabs. The sequence continues at coordinate 7,642 of JAAGAY010143842.1, read as the reverse complement.
ATTATCTGTTTCACAAAACAAAAGGAAAAAACTTAAAAGATTAAGATGGGGTTAAAGGCTAAAATTTGCCTATAAATGCAGTCTAGCACTTAAATAGGCATGTAGTTTTAACTATGTGAATATTCCCACTGAAATCTAGGACAGGGAACTGTATTTAGAATAGTTTTTAAACACTCTTCTGACCAACTGGGGTTGTAACAAATTTTGCATTCAAGCATAAAACGATTAACCACCATGGGGAAAGGAGGGAGGAAGTAGGCTACAGAGTTATCCTGGGTTGCCTGTAGAGTGGTCTTAATCCTGACTCCTTCCCCTGGGTGGACAAATCCTAGTTAAAGCATGCTAACCCAGATGGTTAACAGAGGGAGAGTTTAGGCCTTGGTTCTTTAGGTTTGCAGTCAACCTCAGTCAGGCTGCTTTCTTACCTTCCTTTTCCTACAGAATTAAATCAAAACTGACAAAGTAAGGAAAAGATTAACACATTTGGAGTTTGGGAGCAGAAAGACTGAATCATTCTTGTTTATGATGCTTGCCTGGTTTGTGATTTGGAACAAAAGAAAAGTATCCAGCTAGATTTTTCAAGCACATGCCAAGCATGAAGTGTTGCCAGGCTTCAACCTTCCTCGTGACATCATCCGAAAGGCTGTGTAATTCCCTGCAGCAAAATATCCACAGAGGTCATGGCAGCTTGCTTCAGCAGCTGAAATCCCTTTGCTGTCCTCTACACACTTGCATTTGGAGAAGAGTTTATGATAATTATCTAATTTTGGAGATAGAAAAGTTCACAGGCGGTTCGTAAATGAACAGTGAGGAGAGCTCGGTAGATAGATGAAAACCAAGGTGTGACTTCGTGGCAAAGTAAAAAGCATGAGTTTTTCTCTGCATTGCAGATCCTAAAGTTGTCTCCTTTATCTTTCTTCCAGAGGAACTTGTGATCTCATGGAAAGTTAACAAAAAGTAAACAGATCTCTTTCTTTCTCCGAACACCCTGTAATCATAAGCCATCTGTCAAAAAGAGCATCTCAGTGCTGCACAGATCTACTGGATCCCTCTGTGTTAAAAAATATTTATATATTTCACCACTGCTAACCAGTTCAGTTAGTTTGTGGAGCTGGCTTGATTATTTTCACCTTCTGGAACAAAAGAGTTGTTAGTTTAATTCCAATTCAAACTTTTGCTGTACTGCTAATGCACATATGTAGGAGAACACCTTTTAGCTTTCAGATTTCAAACCAAATTGGCGTGTCTTCCTGAGAGGAAAATGTTGAATCCATGTATTTTCTATCATGTTATTCATTCTGTGCCATTTCTTTTGATTTAAAGAAAGATTGCTATTATGGGAACTAATGCTAATTCTGTTGTCTTTGATAAATATTTTCAGACTACAACTTTCAGAGTCATTGTAAAGAAATATAAACTAAAGTCTGGATTTTTTACCTCAGTGTGGAATATTTGACTGCAGAAATTTTGTTTTCAGGAATTACTTTTTTTTCCTTAATTTCAAAGTATTCAGTTAGTTCTTTTCTATTGATACTTCAACCAATGTTATAAACCAATTGGAAGTTAAAAATAATGATCTTGTTTTTGTCTTTCCATTTTTATGCATATAGTAGATATAAAAGGTTGAGCTCTACCATTTTGAAGGCTTGATGTACATTATGATCAGAAACAGTCGGCTTAACTATGTCATTACACTATTTCTTTTATTTAATATGCTTGTTTTAAACAAAAAAAAAAATCTGTTTAAGTAAATACATTCTTCCCTTCTGCACATCCATCAAGTTTAAAATAGATTTATTTACTTAGTGAGAACTATTTTAGTGGTTTTTTTCCTGCAGTTTTAAAGATGTTGTGAGTTCTTTATAAATAGTTTTTAACACAAATACAAAAGAAAAAATAGGATTCACCTAATTAAAAAGAGGTACAGCACTCACTATACTCTGGCATTATGTAAAGGTAGAAAATGAAGATGTTAAATTGTATGAAGCCAAAAAGCTAGCTCATTGAATGGGCAAAGACATAAAGTATCCTTCTGATCAGCGACAAATACATGAAGTGGGCAGCTTATTTGTAGGATGTATTTAGCCACATATTTTACAGCTTACCAACCAGCATAAAGAGGGAAAGGTTTCTAAAAGGTAAAATAAAAAGGACAAATGCAAACAAGAGTAACAGATAACTTAAACCAAGTTAACCTCCTTGATGATTTAAATTACGACTAAAACAAACAATTTAAATCCTTAGGAATTAAATCAAATCAACAAAAGCTTTGGGTTTGTACACACTTTTGACATGTACTGCAGTGAGACGCTGGCACATGCCTGCAATACCAATAGTAATTAATCACACCTTTTCTTACTTTGGAGCTCCCTCCTGGTAATCAAGGTTGACAGGTACCCCTGTCAGCCGTATGGTTTAGCTCTGGACCACAGCTGGATTCTACCCATAATGTTTAAGGAATGTGCAGTCCTGGAGGTTTGCAAACTGTGACATCCATAAATGTGAGACAAGTTGCTGCTAGTAGTTTGGGAACCACTTTGAGGTGATACACGACACAACGCTGGGAGCAGCACTGCTCCCACAGCTGCTGGTATCCAGAGAGACGCCTGCCCTGCTCACCCCTGTAATTACCATCAGGCGACAGTGACCAGCCTCCTGCCCTCAGAGCAGAGCAAGGTGGCAAAGTCATTTTCTCTCAGGGTCTGCAGTGACCAGTCTTATGAAGATGACTGCCAGCTTCAGGTTGAGAAGTTTTGGCTGGACCTCTTGTGCTCCTTGCGATGAGGAGATCCCTGACCATCCCTGCCCAGGATCTCCTCATAACTGGATGGCAGTAAGTATCACAGAAAACAGCCAATAGGCCTTTGGTTTGACAACAACTCTCACCAATATTTACCCTTTCTCAAAGGGAGCTGCCTGCAACGGCTGCATCAAGGTAAGTTTGGAGGTAAGAGCATCCCCAGATCTCCTTCCCCTCTTTCTCTTCTGTTTCAAGGCAGCCACTGCGCTGCAGGTTGAATTTCTCTAGCAAGAAGTGCAACCTACCAGTAATAGAGTTCAGCATGTGGGAGCTCTGGGGGAGATAAAGAGGCCATTTCTTTGATGCTCTAAACGCATCTAAACCTCCAATGTGGTGATGATGAATCATTTGGCATTTCCTTTTTACTAGAAAGCCACCTGTTCCAACTCTTAACTCACTGTCTGTCTTGCTGGGATTGAAAAATGAGTGAGTGAAACACAGTTCAGATCTCACAAAATCCTCCAGTCAAGGGGCAGGCTTGATAGCCGGTCGCACAATGGAAGAAATCTGTCTGGTTTTATTTCTGGAAAAAGTCACTTTTTGAGAAATTGGACCTATAAAACTGCAGGGCATGATGCAATGATAATAAATGCATAGAAACTTTCATATTTATTAATTGCACATATTATAAGATAGAAATCAGCCAAAGTGGTTTTCTAAATTGGGATCCAGATTTTTTAAAGCAGCAGCTCTTTCAGCAGCAGATTCTCATACAAAAACCCACCAGTGAGGCTTCTGAGTTCTGTGAACTATATTAGTATTTGAGATAAGTTAAACAAGACCATCATGTAAAGTGCACAGCTCCTTAAAATTACCTTGTTCTTCAGTCCCAAGATGGACTTTAAAAACCAAAACAAAGCAAGAAGTGATACTTTCTAAAGTCTTGTCCCAAATCAGTCAATAAAAAGCGACTTCTAGAGGTCATTTTCTTAGAAATTACTTGCAAGCTTCCATTTAGTGGTCTGAAGCATGGACGATAACTGGTGAGAAACTACTGTTATTCCTAGCTTAGAAAGAAGAAATTCAGGCACTGAAAGTTAATGTAATTTCTTCAGAAGTCACAAAGGACTCAGGAATACAACTCCTGTCTTTAGCCTCAAGATCCTACATCCGTTTTCCAGAAATGGGAGATGTTACTGTAAGGACTGTATTGTTTCCCTTACAGTGGAGGGTGAGTCTCCTCCCACCCAATTTTCTTGATATTGTCTCTTTCTTGTCAAATTGCTTCTCACTGCTGTCAACAGGACATTTAAAAAACAAAATATGTAAAGGAAAGTCTTTATCACATGGCAGGTATAAAAAGCAACAGTTCTAAGGATTCGTGCAAATATAAAAACAAACCTCCTACATTTAACCTGGTCTTGCTAGTGCGTTTTTGTTACAGCCCCCACTGGTATTTCATTGTTTCCTACAAAACTGTAGAGGGATACTTAAATTTTTCCTTTCACTTTTATCCCAGTAATTAGCCATGATTGACGTTTATATATATGAAGGGTGAGATGACCCCAAGCATTTCTTTTGGTGTTCCTTGAATGAAGCTAAAAGAAAACATTTTCCTGCACTCCTCCTCTATATTTTTAAATGAATGTCATCCAAATGGCATTGCCATTCAAACATTACAGTGCAATTCCTTGCATGCTGATGGGTGCAGTGTGGGAATCTCTAAAATTGTCCCCCGTAGGTTCGAATTCAGCCCCTGAAGGTTCACTTGAGTTTAATTTCACTAATCACACAGGGACAGTTATTTTTTGCTCTCGCTCAGCTTTCCTTTCACATGCAAGCACACACACCACGCACACACACAGACACGCTCATGCTGCATCCCTCCCGTTCTGTTGCACTTAAGTCCAGATTAGCTCTGACCATTCCCGCACGCAAGCGGAGAGCGACACAACACCACAGTGCCTAAGACCATAGGTGGGTCGTTTGCTTCAAGCCAATTTATTCACATTTGTGATGGTAAGATTGATTTTTATCCTGCATTTCTGAGTTTATTTAACTGATTTCAGAAACTGCCACAGAGGTGGGGACAGAGATCGTCTTTCAAGGTTGCTGTCATCTGGAATTTTATGTCCTTCATTTTCTTTCACTCTGTATGCCTGTCACATCGGCTTAACTGTGAGTAGCGTACTAGCCAGTACCTCTGGCATACTGTATATTAATAGAATATTGATATAGCCCAAATACTGTTGTGGGATTCGTCATCTGGTAAATCCTCTGCTGTCTGCAGTTTTACAGAGCCGTTTAATTAGCAATTTTACAACCTCCTATTCTCTCATTAAATTAATTAATAATTAAGTTCAAATATAGGCATCTTTAATGTCATAATTATATTTCAGTTTTATGGTCACCAGAGTTTAGCTCATTAGGCAAGGTAGTCATAAACCATAGCTCTATTGAGGGGCTGAGGCACTGGTGCACAGGTACTCTGCTTCTGCTTGGTATTTTTATCCTTCTCACTTTCTCCTCTTCCTTGCCCCCCCTCCCGCTTCTCCAGCTCCCCTCCCTCTCATTGCTCTCTGCTAGCACGGGCGTTTTTTCCATGGCAGCTCTTTCTCATTCAAACGTGAGGCTTAAAAAATCTCCGACACACACCCTCACAGCTCCCCCTCTTCCCCCAATTACTATCTCTGGAGCAGAGCAGGGACACTGGCCTGTCGTGCATCCTCACAAGCCTCCAGGACCACCACCTTCAGTGCTGGGCACCCAGCAGGGGCAAAAATTCTCTGTAGCATCGTATCAGTGACATTGTACTCATGTTTGACTGTGTGATTTACCAAGGCATGGGACTTAGTAATGGCATTTCACACAGTATGATATGTTGTGTGTTGTTTTATATGTCATGGATTTATTTCAGTCATTATCACGATTAAACCAGCTTAGCTGAAAAGGCAAAGCAAAACTTGGCTTTGAAATTGTTCTTATTTAATTTTGTTTTCACTTGCATAACCCAGGACAGCACTAATTATCTCTTTAGTGTAGCTCATATTTCTAATGTAATTCATATGTAAATTGTAATTTAATTCATACGGGAATGTTTGTGTTCCTTGCATATTCTCAGTAAAAAGCACAAACAGTGAATTAAAACTGTTTGGAAATGAAACAGTGAATTAAAACTGTTTGGAAATGAAAACTTTATGTTGCCTTTTTTGAACTGTCTTTGATTTGTTTTGACTTGTTTCTCTCACGAATTGGGATTCAATTGGATCGTGAAGGCCAACATATCCAGCCTCCTCTCTCTGTATTTAGGCACCTTGCTCGCTGGCCTGCTTTTCCTTCCAAATTTGGAAGGCAGGGGGGAAGCTTTCTGTGTGTTCACTACCTTTGAAAAAGAAATCATCATATGATGACTGCTATTAATAACGAACAATTATAGGGCAAATTTTTATTACTACAGAGCCTGTGAGCATGGCATGGCACTATTTGTGCCACTTTGCTACTCAGACAGAACCGCCAAGAGCACAGCAAGGCTTTAGGAATGGTACTTCTGGTTCAGCCTATCTGATAACGTTCGGTTAAAATTTTAAGCCCAACTCAAACTTTCTGTCTAATAACCTTTACATTTTTATTACAGTTTAAAACCATCAAACTGCTTAACGCAGTATGACTGTCATCTCTAAAAACTGCTGCTGCCCACAGCGCAGTGGTCTTTTGACAGGGTGAGTCAAAATTTCTTGTTTCTGTGAGCAAAGCTTAGGACAGTAAAAGTTGTTCCCGGACTGCTGACTTTTCAGGGCAGGTTTGTGTAACAGCAAATGCCACAAGCTGAGCATCACCAGAAGGGTGAGCTTGAAAGCGCGCAAAGTTATTAGTAGCAGGCACAGAAGTGCTGTCAGCCAGTGCAGCAGGGAGGATGAAGCGACAGACCTGACAGAAACAGGAAGGGTAAAAAGTTCAAATGAAAGAAGAATTAAACCTGAAGAGCTAGCAAGTTACTGAATGATGATGTCAGCTACAGTTTTCTTTGCTGGAACTGCCCTTCACATTTCTTAGGCAAAATTGCACTCACAACCCAGGCCAACTGAAGCTCCCTGTGCTGTAAGGATGAAGGCTAGGCCCAGAGTCCGTGCTTTGCCCTGGTGAACCACAACCTGACCTGACGGTGGCTGCATACATGCAGTGTCCCTCCAAGTTTGGTGCCACCTCGCTGCGTGGGCACGGTGCAGGAGACTTCTGATACAAGGTCCTGGAAGCCACTTCACATGGGCAATTGCTGCTCAGGCTGGTATGAAAAGCCCTTTGGGGAAAAATCCTTAACTCCCTGTCATCCCCTCTGTCACTCCTGGGTATTGCTGTGGCCAGAAGAGAGCTAATATTTGTGTATTAGTCTCCATTGCCACAAGGCTGAGCTCCAGGATTTGTTGTCCTGCTCATTGGTGGGAAAGGTTTCAGGTGCCAAGAAAAGAGGCAGCGGGGCCACAGCAGTGAACAGGCACGCCTGCTTCGTAACATCCCTCTGCCAACCTCCCATCACGAAAAGTGCTCCCTATTTTACAGCGATCTCATCTTTCTCAGGCTTTGGGACCCCCTGCACAGAAGCTCACCTTGGGAAGGCCCGACGTCAGGGTGCTGTTTCGGGGAGCTGAGCAGGGGGTGGACAACACGGGGAGAGAGGAACTGCCAGTTGGGTTTGGCTGTGATCAGACAGCCCCCCTGCAGCCAGGAACCCTCCGGGGAGGGATGCTGCCACATCTAGGGCATGCATTTGAAACACGCAGGCACACACACACACGCACACGTGCACACTCCCCGTGACGACACAAGAGCTGTCCGAAACTATTTTCAATAATTGATTCGCTGTTTAATTGAACATCATGACTGACTAACATAGCTCATTACTTT